>MU714013.1:12621-31083 GCA_026770625.1 Nicotiana glauca | reverse complement strand
GCAATTAGTACAAAATAATATTTCTCAATTGAAATGTAAAATAATAAATATTAGTGTTTTAAAAGATTCATATAAATTACAATGATTTAGGGTTTCTTTCACCGAGGGCAATTTTGGTATTATAAAAAGTTATAAGGGACAGGAGGGTAATTTCACTGGTCAAACCAAAATGGCTTTTAAGCCAAAATAAAAAAAGTTGGTGTAGACCAACTTCTTGCTTTTAGCTTTTTTTAAGCACTTTCTTGCTTTTTTTAAGCAACTTTTTTTTTATCCAAACACTCCATCCCATAAAAAAATGCTTAAAAGCTGGTTTGACCAGCTTTTAAGCCCATCCAAACACCCTCTAATTCTTGGAAGTAAACTGAACGTTTTTCTGTATTATATAAAATTACTACAAATCATATATAATAGTATTTAAACAATCAGAATTTGAAGAAAAAAAATGTTTAACCCTTCTAAGTAAGTAAGAGTGTCATTTTTTTTGGACGGTAGGAATTTCATGTATGAAATTTGATCCTCACTTTACCCGCACTTAAATGATTTGTTTGAGATCTTAACAGATATAAAATTTGATTTTCTTATTTGTGAGAAAGATGAAGGAAAATGTAGAATTTTTACTCTCTCTTTATTGATAAGTTGACGGCAAGTGCAATTTCAATATTTAATATTGTGTGTATATGTATAATTACGTTTTGGGTTTTAAAAAAAGTATATATATTCGATTAAGTACTAGCATATAGTAAAATAAAATGAATGGAATATTTACTTTTTGGTTTTAGAGGTCACAAGCTCAAGTCTTGAGACCGGAAAAAAGAAAATTAAGTACGGAGGGTTAACACAGGGTTTTGGAGATAGATGCTGGAATCTATAGGTTTCGAGTTGAGTAAGTCGAAAACGGAATACTTAAAGTGCAAGTTCAGCGATGAGATGCCAAAAGCAGGAGGAGAAGTTAAGATTGATTCACAAGTCATCCCCAAAAGGGATAGTTTCAAATATTTTGGATATGTAATCCAAGGCAACTAGGAGATTGACAAGGATGTTGCTCATCGAATTAGAGCGGGGTGGATGAAATGGAAGCTCGCTTCTAGAGTTCTGTGTAACAAGAATGTGCCACCAAGACTTAAAAGGCAAGTTCTACAGAGTGGTAATTAGACCGACTATGTTGTACGGGGCGAAGTGCTGGCCCGTTAAGATTGATTCAGAAGTCTAATAGGAACAAACTTATTATTGTACATGAAAGTAAACAAAAGAAAGAAAAATCAAAAAGAGATGAAATATGATGATGTAAGCGCTTACCTCAGCATTCTTATGATGTAAGCGCTCACATTAGCATTCTTATGATGTAAGCGCTCACATCAGCATTCTTATGATGTAAGCGCTTACCTCGGCAAGGCATTTAAATGCCTATAAATAGGGGTCTATATTTTCATTTGTAGATCATCCCAAAAATTTCTTCTTTCTCTTTCAATTAATAAAGAGCTATTTTTTGTGTGGCCGTGGAGTAGGCAAAAATTGCCGAACCACGTAAATCTTCTCTTGTGCAATTTCTTATTTTTCTCTCCTAAATATTATTTCCCTTCTATTAGCTTGACTCGCTTCCCAACAACTGATATCAGAGCACAGACAGTGTATTTCTGGTAGAAAAGTACACTATTGGTGCAGGTACTATTCGCAAGAATAGTGCGACACTATTGATCATCGTACTATTCAGAGGCATTATTCACATAAATTTTTTGTGAAAAATGACATCGGAAGAAGGGAAGGTTAAGATTGACAAGTTTAATGGCAAAGATTTTGGATTCTGAAAAATGCAAATAGAGGATTATTTGTACCAGAAAAATTTATACTTACCTCTGACCGAGGTGAAATCGGAGACTATGGCCAAAGCGGATTGTGATCTATTAGATCACCAAGCTCTTGGTGTGATTCGTTTGACGCTAACACGAAATGTGACGTTTAACATCATTAACGAGAAGACCACTGCAGGCCTGATGAAGGCGTTATCAAACATGTATGAGAAGCCATCTGCTTCAAATAAAGTCTATTTGATGCATCGATTGTTCAACTTAAAGATGATAGAAGGTGGATCAGTCACGGAACATATCAATGTGTTTAATACAATATAAACTCAGTTGAGTTCTGTTAATATAACAATTGATGACGAAATCAGGGCATTGATTCTACTATCATCTCTACTAGAGAGTTGTCTGCAACAGTAACTACAGTTAGTAGTTCATCAGCAAGTACCAAACTCAAATTGAGTGATATTAGAGACTTGGTTCTAAGCGAAGATATTCGCCGAAGAGAATCAAGTGATTCCCCAGGATCTGCTTTTAGTACCGAAAGCAAGGGAGAATCAACCAAATATGACAGAGTCATGGTCGTGGCAGATCAAAGTCTAGGAGAAGAGGACAATCCAAAAATCGCAAGGACATTACTTGTTGGAATTGCGATAAAAAGGGTCACTACAGTAGCCAGTGTAGAGAACCAAAGAATAAAAAGGAAGAAAAATTCAGCAAATGAAATTGCTGAACAAGTTGGTGATGCACTAATCTGTTGTGCAGACAGTCCAGCCGAATCTTGGATTCTGGACTCCGGTGCATCCTTTCACTCTACATCATGCAAAGAATTATTGCATAATTATATTGTTGGAAAATTTAGGAAAGTTTATCTAGCAGACAGCGAACCTCTCGACATTGCCGGAAAAGGTGAATTTCATATAAAGACTTCATAAGGCACGCTATGGAAATTGCAAAATGTACGACATATTCCTGGCCTTAAGAAAAATCTGATATCTATGGGTTAGATTGACAGTGAAGGATATACAACAACATTCGGCAACGAATCGTGGAAGATAACCAAAGGGAATTTGGTTGTAGCACGAGGATTCAAAAGGGGAACACTGTATGCAACTGCAATAGAAAGAGATACTATAGCAATATTTGATCATGGTCGTGATACAACATTGTGGCACCGGAGGCTCGGGCATATGAGTGAGAAGGGAATGAAGCTTTTGGCATCCAAAGAAAAGTTATCAAACCTAAAACATGTTGAATTAGGTTTGTGCAAAGATTGCATTTACGGGAAACAAAAGAGAGTTAGTTTCTCAAAGGTGGGAAGGACACCAAAAAAAGAGAAGCTGGAACTAGTGCATACAGATGTGCGGGGACCAACTCCTGTAACTTCTCTAGGAGGCTCACGCTATTATGTCACCTTCATTGATGGTTCCACAAGAAAGGTATGGGTTTATTTTCTGAAAAATAAATCTGATGTGTTTGTTACCTTTAAAAGATGAAAAGCTGAAGTTGAAAATCAGACAAGTCTAAAGTTAAAATGTCTGAAGTCTGACAATGGAGGAGAGTATGATAGCCAAGAGTTCAAAGCATTTTTCTCGGAGAATGGGATCAGAATGATCAAGACAGTTCCTGGAACACCGGAACAAAATGGTATTGCTGAGAGGATGAACCGAACCCTAAATGAATGAGCGAGAAGTATGAGAATATATTCCGGATTGCCGAAGTATTTTTGGGCCGAGGCTGTTAACATGGCAGCTTACCTCATAAACAGGGGACCCTCTGTACCGCTGAATTTTGAAATTCCTAAGGAGGTATGGACAGGAAAGGAGGTAACTCTCTCACATCTGAAATTTTTTGGTTGTGTTGCTTATGTACATATAAACTCTAATGATAGAGATAACCTTGATTCTAAAGCTAAGAAATGTTTCTTTATTGGCTATGGTGATGATAATTTTGGTTATCGGTTTTGGGATGATCAGAATAGAAAGATACTAAGACACAGGAATGTCACATTTAATAAAAATGTGATGTACAAGGTCAAGCTTGAAGTAGAACCAACCAACACCAGCAAACAGACAATGTCTGATACAGTTGAGTTAGAAGAAATCTTAGAAAATAAAGTGGCTAGAGGGATTACAACTGATTTTGAAATTGAAGATGAAGAACTAGAAGCCGAACCTGGATCAAAACCAGAACCGGAACCAGAGATAGAATCAAATGCAGAACCAAATATGGAATCGGGACCTGAATCAAATTTGAATTCTGTTACTCATGAACCTATATTGAGGAGATCTAAAAGAGTTACGAATCCTCCATATATGTTAACTCTTTCTCTTCACTATTTACTTCTAACTGATACTGGAGAACCAGAGCATTTTGTTGAAGCAATGCAGGTGATAGACTCTGATAAGTGGAAGCTAGCTATGAAAGAAGAGATGAATTCTCTTTAAAAGAATAAAACATTGATACTTACGGAGTTACCAAAAGGAAAGAAGGCATTGCAGAACAAGTGGGTGTACAAAGTCAAGGAAGAGCATGATGGTAAGAAGAGATGCAAAGCACGATTAGTAGTAAAAGGCTTTCAGCAGAAGGAAGAAATTGACTATACCGAGATTTTCTCTCTTGTAGTCAAATTAACTACTATCAGGTTGGTGCTAAGTATCGTAGCTACAGAAAATTTGCATTTGGAGCAGCTAGATGTTAAAACTGCTTTTTTGCATGGTGACCTTGAAGAAAATATCTACATGAAGCAACCTGAAGGTTTTCAAGTTTATGATAAAGAAAACCTTGTGTGTAAGTTGAAGAAGAGTTTGTATGGTTTGAAACAAGCTCCCCGACAATGGTATAAGAAATTTGATGGATTCATGCATAAAAATGGTTTCACACGATGTGAGATGGACCATTGCTGTTATATCAAAAATCTTGATGAATCCTATATAATTTTACTGTTGTACGTTGATGATATGCTAATTGCAGAATTTAGCATAAATGAGATCAATTTGGTTAAGCAACAACTGGCGGAGGAGTTTGAAATGAAAGACTTACGACCAGCTAAGCAAATTCTTTGGATGAGGATTAGCAGAGACAGGTCGGAAGGAACCTTACAGTTGTCTCAAGAAAAGTACATACAGAAGGTACTAAGCAGGTTCAGTCTTCATGATGCAAAGACCAGAAGCACTCCACCTGGAAGCCATCTTAATCTGTCAAAGGAACAATTACCTAAGACAGATGAAGAAAGGAAGTACATGTCCAAAGTTCTGTATGCTTCAGCAGTAGGAAGTTTGATGTATGTTATGGTTTGCACTAGACATGGCATAGCCCCATGCAGTTGGAGTTGTCAGTGGATACATGTCAGATCCAGGAAAGGAGCATTGGGAATGTGTAAAATGGATATTGCGATATCTCAAAGGCACCTCAGGTATGGCACTTTGTTTTAAAAGGAGCAATATTATCTTACAAGGTTTTGCTGATGTAAATTTAGGCGGCGATCTGGATAGTCGAAAAAGTACCACTGGCTACGTGTTCACTTTAGGTGGTACTGCTGTTAGTTGGATGTCCAGACTTCAGAAAAGTGTTACTCTATCTACCACTGAAGCAGAGTACATTGCAATCTCAAAAGCCGGAAAAGAGATGATTTGGCTCAAGAATTTTCTTAAAGAGCAGGACAATTATGAGCTTTTCAGCGGTAGCTAGAGTACAATTCATCTTGCTAAGAATCCAGTGTTTCATGCAAGATCGAAGCATATCCAGTTGAGGTATCATCATATCCGAGAGTTGATAAATAAAGGAACTCTTTCCCTGCAGAAGATACCAGGATCAAAGAACCCGTCAGACATGTTGACCAAAGTTGTCGTTGTTGACAAACTGAGGTTGTGCACTGCCTCAGTTAGCCTTCAAGACTGACAGCGTGAAGGCGCCACCAGAAAATAGCAAATTATTTTTTTTCTTTCTTGATGTAACATAGGTTTGAGGGGGAGATTCATAGGAACAAATTTATTATTGTATATGAAAGTAGACAAAAGAAAGAAAAATCAAAAAGAGATGAAATATGATGTAAGCGCTTACATCGACATTCTTGTGATGTAAGCGTTTACCTCGGCATTTTTATGATGTACGCGCTTACATCAACATTCTTATGATGTAAGCGCTTACATCGGCAGGACATTTAAATGTCTATAAATAGGGGTCTACATTTTCATTTGTAGATCATCCCAAAAAACTTCTTCTTTCTCTCTTCAATTAATAAAGAGCTATTCTTTGTGTAGTCGTGGAGTAGACAAAAATTACCGAGCCACGTAAATCTTGTCTTGCCTTGTCTTGTGCAATTTATTCCTTTTCTCTCCTAAATATTCTTTCCCTTCTATTTGCTTGACTCGCTTCCCAACAAAGTGATCCCCAAAAGGGATAGTTTCAAATATTTTAGATATGTAATCCAAGGCAACTGGAGATTGACAAGGATGTTGCTCATCGAATTAGAGCGGGGTGGATGAAATGGAAGAATGTGCCACCAAGACTTAAAAGGCAAGTTTTACAGAGTGGTAGTTAGACCGACTATGTTGTACGGGGCGAAGTGCTGGCCCGTCAAGAAGTCTCATGTCCAGAAGTTGAAAGTAACTGAAATAAGGATGTTGAGGTGGATGTGTGGGCATACCAGAAAAGACAAGATTAGGAACGAAGTTATTAGGGACAAGGTACGTGTGGCCTCGGTGGAGAACAAATTTGGAGAATCGAGGCTAAGATGGTTCGGGTACGTGCAGAGGAGAGTCATAGATGCCCGAGTCCGGAGGTATGGGAGGTTGACCATGGCAGGTCTAAGAAAGGGTAGAGGTAGGCCAAAAAAGTATTGGAGTGTGATGATTAGGCAAGATATGTCGTTGCTCTAACCTGCCGAGGACATGACCCTCGATAGGGTATGATGGAGGTCGAGAAGTAAGGTCGAAGGCTGACAGTAGTTGTTAGTCTCTTAGTCTTTTCAGTAGTACTGGTACTATTTTGTATTTTTTTTTTCTTATTCCTGATTCTTTATATTACATGTTGTGCCATTTGTTCCACTGTTCGTTGAGCCGAAAGTCTATCGGAAACAGTCTTTCAACCTTCACAAGATAAGGATAAGGTCTGCGTACACACAATATTCTCCGGAACTCATATGTAAGATTATACTGAATTTGTTGTTGTAATTCACATTAGTCCGTACATCAAATGAGAATCTAAAAGGCTTTTCTAATTTCAATTTCGTAGAAAGCATTTGTACTTGCTTTTGCCTGCAAAATGACACATGGGTGAGAAAAGCAAAGGGAGAGGACACCAGCTATATGACACTACTAACAGTAAAACCTAAAACGAAATAGAGCATCCAACGCATTTGGTAGGCCCAATATAATATTTCCGTGATTAACGGGCCAATACAAAGACAAATGTGGGCTTCAAGTTTCGGTGGGGCCCGTTTACACACTCTTTATCTCGAGCCGCACGTGCTACGCACGCTATAGCATTTTGGTAAGAATTTCTCTATCTTATTGAGTGCGCGACAAATCAATAAACATAAACAAAAAAAAAAAAGTATTTTCATAAGTATAATGATCACTTATTCATAATTACTCGATATGTATGTGTACTTTAACTTGTACTTTTCATGTATCAATTTATATTACTCAACAATAACAATATCCCAGTATAATCCCACAAATGGGGTCTGGGGAGAGTAATATGTACGCAGACCTTACTCCTACCCCGAAGGACAGAGAGGTTGTTTCCAAGAGACCCTCGGCTCAAGAGAGCAACAAGAGACAATGTAATAGTACTATCAATAGACTCATAATAAATAACATAAATTACATAACACAAAATAACAAAATAACAACAATATAAGAAATATAGGAAATACGAAAAGGATGGAGAATATGATGTAAGGTATACTAATATCCCACAGATACAACCCTGCATCAGTAGCTGACCAGTAGCATCCTAAGACTAACTCCTAATTGGCTAGTCTCACTCTAGTGCGCTGTAGTAATATTCACAAACTTCCCTCTAACCTACAACCTTAATGCTCAACCTCCACAATTCTCTGTCAAGGGTTATGTCCTCAGAAATCCTAAGTCGTGTCATGTCCTGCTTGATCACCTCCCTCCAATACTTCTTAGGTCTCCCTCTACCTCTCCTCATGCCCACCACAGCCAGTCGCTCACACCTCCTCACTGGTGCATCAGTGTTCCTCCTCTGAATGTGCCCGAACCATCTAAGTCTTGCTTCCCGCATCTTGTCCTCCATGGGGGCCACGCCCACCTTCTCTCGAATATCTTCATTCCTAATCTTATCCATCCTTGTATACTCGCACATCCATCTCAGCATCCTCATCTCTGCTACTTTCATCTTCTGGATGTGTGAATTTTTAACCGGCCAACACTCAGACCCATACAACATAGCAGGCCTAACCACTGCTCTATAAAACTTACCGTTTAGTAATGGTGGCACTTTCTTGTCACACAAGACTCCCATTGCTAACCTCCACTTCATCCACCCTACTCCTATACGATGTGTGACATCCTCGTCGATCTCCCCGGTCCCCTGAATAATTGACCCAAGGTACTTGAAACTAACCCTCTTAGGGATAACTAGAGAGTCAAGCCTCACTTCCACTCCTTCTTCCATCGGCTCGGCCCCAAATTTGCACTCGAGGTATTCCGTCTTCGTTCTGCTCAGCCTGAAACCTTTAAACTCAAGGGCATGCCTCCAAACCTCTAGCCTCTCGTTGACGTCACATCGTGTCTCGTCAATTATGACTATGTCATCAGCAAATAGCATGCACCATGGCACCTCCCCTTGAATATGATGTGTTATGGCATCCATCACCAGGGCAAATAGGAAAGGGCTGAACGCAGATCCTTGGTGCAACCCTGTAACAACCGAAAAATGATCGGAGTCGCCTCCTACTGTCCTAACCCGAGTCTTAGCTCCCTCATACATGTCTTTAATCACCCTAATGTAGTCAACCAGAACCCCTTTAACCTCTAGGCATCTCCATAGGACCTCCCTAGGAACCCCGTCGTACGCTTTCTCATGATCGATAAACACCATGTGGAGACCCTTCTTCTTATCCCTGTATTGTTCCATCATCCTCCTAATAAGGTGGATAGCTTCTATGGTAGATCGCCCCGGCATGAACCCGAACTGGTTATCTGAAATAGACACCATCCTTCGCACTCTCATTTCTACCACTCTCTCCCAGATTTTCGTGGTATAACTCAGTAATTTAATACCTCTATAGTTGTTACAGCTCTGAACATCGCCTTTGTTCTTATACAGCGGAACCATTGTACTCCACCTCCACTCTTCAGGCATGTTATTTGTCTTGAATATAACATTAAATAACCCAGTAAGGCATTCCAAGCCTGCTTTACTCACACACCTCCAAAGTTCAACCAGAATTTCGTCTGAGCTGGTAGCTCTGCCCCTCCTCATCTTACACATTGCCTCCATGACCTCATCGACCTCAATGTCCCTACAATAACTTAATTCACGGGGCTGTTAGCATTCCAAAATTCACCTAGCACAATATCCTCATATGACTCATTTACTTATATTCAAGCTATGTGAATTTCAATTAATATCTAAAATTTATTTTTTCATTATATTGACATAAAACGAATTGCAACTTATAATACTTTTCGTATAGTTTTTAAATTTTAAATTTTAAATATTGAGTTAATTTGATATAATTTAACTTCAAAAATTAATCAAATTGACATACGAAAATAAAAAAATATCATATAAATTGAGTTAGAAAAAGTAACTGCAAACATTAATTTATTTAGTTTGGTGTGAACAGCGATATATAGCTGTCTTTTTTCTAGTTACGCACTGTAATTTAGTTTCAAACAGTTAATAGTGAGAAAGTTAAATTTATCTAGTAGTTTCTAGGCGAATTTACGGGAAAATCCAATTATTATGTCAGTCCAAAATAATAAGGTACAGCTGATCTTGGTTTCGCTTAAATTTCAAATTTTCTATCATTTCCCTATGGCCAGTAATTTCATTTGTTGTTCCTCTTCTTTTCACATAGACGAGGCCGTCATAAGTACCCAAAATAATAATAATAATAATAATAATAATAATAATAATAGTGCATGCCTTATTTGGTCGTCCTCATTTAATCTATATCTATATTTTTAAAATTATTTAACTTATACGCTAATTTTTACAACTTCAAGCGCCTCCTTCTTTCTGCTACATGTGCCTCCTTTCTTCCTCCTTTCTTCTCCTCTTTCTCTTCTTCTTTACTCTCTCAAATACATGAGACTCTGTATAAGTATTATTGATTGAATATGAAATATACAATGATTTAGCACTAAGGTATGAATTTTGCGTTAAGTACATCTGAAATTTCATTCCCCCAAAAAAGAATTAAAAATGGTTCTTCTTAATGCTGAATTTCCTGATAATTTCATTATAGCAACTGGATCTTAATGACAACTTGTCATTGTTGTTTTAGAACTTCAGCTCTAAGAATGCTGAAGTTCAGAAAATATAAACAAAACCTTCAGCTCCTAAAATGCTGAAGTTCAGCAAATACAAAACAAACTTCAACCCTGAAGTTCATCACAAACATAACAAAGCTTTAGCTAAAACATGCTGAAGTTTAGCAAATATAGAACAAACTTCAGCTAAAACATGCTGAAGTTCAGCAAATAGAGAACAAAACTTCAGCTAGTAGAATGCTTAAGTTCAGCAATTACAAACACAATTTCAGCCAACACTTGGTTTCGCAATTTTTGCTACTTCAGGCCCGTCTACTAGAATGTTGAAGTATGCGTGATTGCCTTTGCTACTTCAGGGCAGAAGTTATGCGAAAAACTTCAGCTAAAACATGCTGAAGTTCAGCAAATAGAGAACAAAACTTCAGCTACTAGAATGCTTAAGCTCAACTATTACAAACAAAAACTTCAGCCAACACTTGGTTCAGCAATTTTGCTATTTTAGGCCCGTCTACTAGAATGCTGAAGTTTGGGTAATTGCCTTTGTTACTTCAGGCCCGTATACCTGAAGTTACGCGAAAAGTGGATATCTTGTAAATTTTTTTGCAAAGCGGGTATAAATTGAAACGTGACCCAAAAAGCGGGTATAGATGCAAATGACAAAAAAAAAAAAAAAGGAATCCAAGTAAAAATAAAAAGTAATATTTCTTAAACTACTTTTCTGGTGGAACATTGCACTCGTTTGGTTGCTAATTTGGAATAATTAATTTCAAATAAAACTTATACAAGATAAAACAATGTGTGGTTGATAAGAAAAAGAATCATCGAATAAATACGTGTGTTAAAGCGTAAATTAACTATTCAAAACAAAGATGTCAATTTATATTAAGTACTTTATGTATAATAGTCTTCACATTTTTAATTGTTGCATAATAATCTCTTTATTATTAATTTTCGTATAAATTATAATTCTGATTTAATTAATATGTAAACCAAAAGATCCCTTAAAGTACCAGATAACAATTTTTATTGTTGAAGTGTTACTGTATTCTCGTTATATTATTAAAGGTCTTAATAACGGGGAAGCATATACATATCTAAAGGCACACGCATTCTTTTCCGTTCGGTGTTTGTAATTATTCGTATTAGTACTCTTGACTAATTTCGATTCGATTGGTGAAACGTTTATTAAACATTCACATAGCTCGAACCCGAAATTAAAAAGCCACATACAATTGAACATGGATACAAGTGCATTGGAGTCCGACTATATCCGGATCCGCGCCGCGTAGAGCCCCATTCGGGGAAAGAGCTCCCTACCAAGGATTTTTCCATACCCAGGGCTCGAACTCGAAACCTCTGATTGAGGAAAGAACAGTCGCATTCACTGCACCACATCCTTAGGCAATCTCCTCCTTCAAAACCTATTTGCCTGCTTTTCTATCCTCACTAGTGAATGTACCCGCGCTTTGCGCGGTCGTAAAAACCTCGTTAAATTACGAACTAATTTTTTTCATACCCAAATATTAAAGAATATTGTTATCACTTCAAACATGAAGAAGATAATAATAATAAAACCTCACCAAAGAAGTTGCATTAAATTTTCTAGAAAAATTATTGTCTATTTTGAAGTGAAGCGAAGAACATAAACATGAGTATAATATTTAAATAACATTAATAATTTTTACTTGGATTCAAAGTTGTACAACCTTAAATAAGACAATGCTGATGAAAATTTGGAATAACTGGTAAACAAAAGAATAAACGTACTATAACGGCGATATTTTTAAGTGTATTTTTCTTTTTTCTTTTAGACAGTACCATTTGGTCAATCTTTCTAGTACATCCATAGCCATATCCCCAAATGCTTGAATTTTCAATAATAAATATTGCAGCCACGTCTTCATGATGCACCTCAAGAATATAGTCAGGACACCACCGGAATATTGCCAAAAGAGTGGCAAGATTTAGTATGCGTTAAAGAATGGTGAGCCAACTAAGGTCCCAATATCTATTTGTTTCAACAAACATAACATAAATTAATATTTATTCAAATAATTGCGAAAATTGAAGATAATAAAATAATAGAAAGATAGTATCACTGAGTTTACATCTAATTTTCTTACCAAATTTAATAGATAGAAGAGACAATTTTTTCATATATATATATACACACACACACATATTAGTTAGAATAGTAAACCTTTTTTTTCTTAAAAAGATTCTTCTATTCCTCATTTTCATTTTCTTTTCTTCATTGTCTTCCCTCTAGTCATTAATCTCCCTCTCACATTCTTCATCCCCTAAATAAGTTATATTCCAGAAAACTCACATTAGTTGCTTCCCATTTATCCTTGATTTTTTTTTCCTTTTCCTTCTTTTGGTTAAACTCTCTTTCATTGAGTTTCTTTGCTTTTGTGTCGTAATAAAGAATAAAAGAAAGACAAACTTTAAGCCATGGGAAAAGAGTAGATCAACAAATACCTCAATATAACATTATGCAAATAAGATATTGGCATATAATTGGCAGAACTATAACATATAAAATCGTTGCACACAGCTGAATGTTGATACCTACACTGGAACTTGGAAAATTAGCCGAATTTATAGTAATTGAATTTAACGTGCCCATCATCTCTATTTGGCCATTATGCTTTTTGTTGTTTTCTACCAATACTTGAAAATTGGAATACAAAGAGGTATGTAACTGACTAATTAACATACCACATTTAACATAATTAAGACAGTTAAATGAGTGGCTTTGATATTTCTTAATATAGCAGAAGAATGGAAAAAATTAGAAAAAATGTCCTTGAACAAAGAGAGGTGCCAAGTCACCTTGTCTATTCCCTCTTATATATATATATATATATTCTTTCCCTAATTTATCTGTCCATTTTCCCTTAATTAATTAGGTTGAAAGAATAGGAAAAAGCAAAATTTTCTAGAATCAACTCAAAAAAAATATAATTAGGGGTAAGAAAAACAAATTTTCTAGAGTTTGGGACGTTAGTCTAATTTTTTTTTTTTTTTTTTTTAACTTTTTCTTTGTTTACTAATTCAGACTCATTTCGAATAGACCTACTAAAGAGAGTAAAACGTTTCTGGCTTCATTTTTCGGGCTCAAATCCTAAAATTTGATTAAAGATAAAGAATTTTCACTCATCCTATTATACCCTTTGTTGATTATTTTATAAATAAAATCAATATAATCTGGCACCATTAATTAATATAGAGGTTAACCTAGTAATGCAACCAAATTTTGGTCCAACACGGCGCGAAATTTTTCATGGAATTAAGAGTTAGGCAAACATCCAATTTTGGAAGAATAAAAACTTGTGCCAAGAATTGTTGGAACTATTTGAGAACAATTATGTTCCTGCCCAAAACACAAGACCTTTGGAGTACCGTTTGCTCATAGAAGATCGTAAACTTGAGTTCTAGATGACTATGCATTTGTACCAGAGGCTCTTCCATTAATTTGTTGTCACTAGTCTTAAAATCAAGTGACGGGAAGCCTTAAAACAATAGTAAAGTTATTTTTAAGTGACTTATAAGTTACGGGTGTGAACTGTGGAAATAGCCATTAATGCATGTAGGGGTGTATATATATCGGGTTGGTTCGGATTTTACAATTACCAAGCCAAACCAATTGTGTCGGATTATTAAATCTAAACACCAAACCAAACCAATAAAACTCGGGTTTTTAGCTCTCGATTTTTCTCGGTTTTTCTCTGGTTTTTCGGATTTTTTCGGATTTTTTTCCCGGTAAAATCTTCATAGAACAAAACATATAAATTGTGCTCAAAATATTTATCTTTAATCCTAGTAAGATACAACTACATAAAGTATTTTCCAAAAAAATAAGTACAAAATATGAGATATGTCATGGCATTATCCTAAAATATTCAACAATAAAGTCAATAAAATTATGTAATATGAATATTCCTAATTAAAAAGTCATAATAAAAATAAACATAATCTAAAAGTGCTAAATCATGCTAAAATAAGTAGACTAATAAGGGATTATTAATTACATGACTAAACGCTAAACAAAAAATAAAAATAGGTTATGCATTTTTATCTAAATTATTGCAAAAAAATAAAATAAATATTCAATACATTCCCGTTAGTAGTATTGAATTGAATGTCTTTTGTTAGCGTTAGTATTGATTTGATTTTGGTTTGGACTTTTGTTAACATTATTTAATTTACTAATGTTAATGGCTATAAAACTTATTGAAACATTTACAATTTCTAAGTCCAACCTTGAAGTAATACCTTAAAAGGTAATTATGAATCTTTTTAAGAAATATTTATAAATTACATCATAATAAGTATATTTATATATTAAATATATCTAAAATTTCTATATATATATAATGTCGGGTTGGTTTGGTTTCGGTTTGACTTTCTTTAGTTAAAACCAAACCAAGCCAATTATGGTGAGGTTTTTTCTTCCAACACCAAACCAAATCAAACCAAATCATGGTCCGGTTTTTTCTCTCGATTTGATTCGGATTATCGGATTGGTGCGATTTGTCGATTTCCTTTATACACCCCTAAATGCATGTATTAGAATAGATTGTCTATATCATACTCTTTAGGGTGCGACCCTTCTTCGGGTCTTGCATGAATGCGGTATACCTTGTGCATTAAGCTGCCCTTAGTCTTAAAATAAAGTATATTGTCACTTTTTTCGAAATATTTAAATAACAATATATCTCGGTATGACTTATTAGAACAAAAAAAAAAAAAATCCTGGAGGGTTATCTTGAATTGTAAAAAGTTTGTTTTTAAGGAACATATTTTTTGTCAAAGGAAGGAAAATAACTTACTATCAGTTACAAGATAGAAATTCTTACATTGTTGGTCAGTCAAAATAAAAAATAATATAAAAGTAAAAGGATTTTATAAAGAAAAGTTATTCGGAGTTGACTTGGAATTTTTGAACGCAATGCATATTCTCGTGGTGATGGAGTAGAATTGAAGTATACCTTATGAGTTACCTAATATTGGAGTTTCTACCTTTGCCGCACACCTTGTTTAATCAAAAAATAATATTTTGGTCAAAGTTAGAATTTAAGATGAAAAATCGGGTTACTGATAATCAAAAGACCAAAAAAGAATAAAAGGCTTTCAGAGAATAAGAATAAAGCAGTAAATAAATTTATAATTCAGTATGATATCAATGATTTTTCCGTCCCCTTACAAATGATGAGACTTCTTCCTTTTATAGTTGATTCTAGGTAAAGGAATGAAACCTAAGCTTTAATGAGGCAATTATGAGTAATAAATGACATTAATAAGCCGTTACACAATCATTCATATTACATACCAGTTTTCTAACGTATCAGGTATTTAATATTGAATTTGGACTCCTTTTTGTCTTCATATTCATGTCTTCAATGCCTTCCGATCCGTTGGCTTTAAATGACTTGAATTGGTACGAGAGTCGTGTCTAAACTGCTTCTCGTGCCTGTTTAACTTCTTCTTCCCGTATCTGTTATCTCCCGTGCCTTTTTCTCAATTGTAACGCTTTGACCATTTGACCAGTCCACGTGTCATGCCACGTCATTTTCAATATAAATCCAACGTTTTCCCAATACAGATAGTCCCCCACTTTTTATTTATTTATCAATTAAATAATTGGGAAGTGGATCTTCATGAAAAGGGGATTTTTACCATAATCAATGCGTATGACAATATTGACGTCTCAGCTGTCTTTTCCATTTAATGTTCTGTCCATGTGTCACTTTTTGATTGATTCTACTATTTTGCACCCTTTTTCAAGGCTTCTTCACTCCTACTATTCACGAAGTGATAGTTGCCTTTATTATAGGCTTTTCATTATCACTCTTCTAAGTTTGACGGTTGGCATCATATACATACTTAACCTTTTCTTCCTTTGTTTTCTTCCCCATAAATCTTTAGTAGATATTTTCTTCCTCACTTTTGCTCTCTTTTGATTCATCATTGCTCAATAATGACGTCTCCAAACCCTAACCCTAAAAGAGTTCCAATTTTAGACAAATTTTCCAATGCCCCTATTAGACATAGAAGAGGCAGGCTTCGTACAGGATTAGAATCTACTCGAGGTGACTTTTCTGGTTCTTCTTCTAGGAGTTACATTCCAAAAACTCTTTCTTCTAAAGGTAAATAAATTCTTGATTCTTCTCGTGAACCTTTAGTTGTTGAAATCGTACCCAGCGATTTATCTTTTGTAAGTGATAGACAGTCTCTTCAAAAATAAGTTGCTGGTTTAGAAAAAGCTGATACTTATCCTACATTAGTGACCGAACTTACAATCCCTACCATCAGAGGAGATTGTAACTGGAGAAATAGTCTTCGAATGTCAATTCCTTCCATAAATCAAAAAACTTCTTCTTTTAGGATTGGGTACTCTTTTGTTTATACTTACACTTTTACTTTGAGTTTTAATCCTCCGATTGACCCAATCATTCTCGATTTTTGTCGTTTCTTTAATATTGTTTGGCCCAAGTTGGTCCTTTAGTATGGAGAGCAGTGGCTTGTTTGAGATATTTATCTACCAAAGCCAATGTTAATTTCACCTTTTCTCACCTTATCCATTTATACCATCCTAATTTAATTCGCCATGGGATTTTTACCTTAACTGCGAGAAGCAAGAAGGTTTTGGTAAACCCAGAAGACGACAATGATTGTGGATGGTATGCCCGTTACGTTTCTGTGACTTGCTTAGTGAAACAAATATTCCCTTCCCTGAGAAGTGGAATTTTGCACGTAAGTTTTTTTTATTTGACCGTACCTATTTTTGAGAATCTCAATTCTTTTTCTGACTTCGTCTCTTTTTGGTTTTTTTGTAGCAACCACGGGAGATGTGGAACCTGTTCCCAACTTCCGTGGTTGGGTAGATTCAATTTTGAAGATTGCTCCTAAGGAGAAAAGAACTTGGAAATCAATTTCTACTTTACATGGCTGGAAAGTTAAAACACACGGTATCGCCTTTTTTTACACACTTTCCTTTTTGCACATTAAGTACCTTTTCCTTAATGTTGATTGTGTATCATTCTTTTAATCAGGATTTGGCAACAGAGGAATGGCAGCTGATGTAGCTACGGCCATTCGCATGTCTGGTAATGCTGCACTTGACTTGGACAAGGCTCGAACCTTGCTTCAAAAAAGGAAAACTACAGGAGAAGGTTCTAAGAATGAGGAAGAGGAAAATACCTCGTTAATAGCCAGGCCAAGAGTTAGGAGATGAGTCATTAATGATTGATGAAATTGAAGATACTCTTGCTCAAACCTCGACCACCGAGCCAGTTTTGATTCCTTCAGACGAGGACACCGTGCCAAAATACATGAATGAATCAATTCAACATCTCTTTGAAAGTGGTTTTGAAGGTGGCGAGCTCGGACCTGTTTTTGATGAATCTCCTCTTTCTTCATTCGTACCTACTTCCTCCATTCCTTTTCCAACCGTAAGTGTTTCCTTGCCAGCATTGACTGCTTCTGTTCTTTCACCAGTTTTGACTGCTCCTACTTCCATTCCTGTGTTAATTTCTACTCCTTCCGTTCCTGCTTCAACTCCCACGACACCTGAGGTGTTTACATTTTCCACTACTCCCCCTTCCACTGTTCCATCTTCATCCGTCCCACATATAGAAGTAAGTTCTAGCAATAGAGGCATGACTATGAGGAGTGTCACAGTTGAAGTCCCTGCTAATCAAAGCCTCTTAAGAAAATCTGGGGGAGCTGATACTTGGCTTGAACCTCTCATTGGAGAAATTGAGAAGAACAAGATGCAGAGCCGTAGTTGTTACACTTTAATGAATGACATAGTTCATTCAACTTTAAAGGTAATTTTCTTGACCTTGAATGTTTCTCTTCTTTTTCTTTCTAAGTTCTCACTTCTATACATTATAACTGTAGGCTAATCTTATTGGGATTGAGTTTATGGGGCGAGTCTCTTCATTGGAGAAAAAGGAGAGAGAGTCTACAAAGGCGATCTGTGAAGCTAGGAAAATAGCTGAGGATGCCTTATTTGAGGCAGCAAACTGGAAAGAACAATTTGAGAGTGCCCAAGGGACTATAGAGGAGTTTCAGGAGAGCAAGGCTCACTTGGATCAACAAAATTGTGGCTTAACTTCTGAGTTGGGAATTGTCAATGCTTCTTGGGTCCAGCTTAAAAAGAACAAAGAGCTTTTGGAATG
>MU714010.1:68457-144809 GCA_026770625.1 Nicotiana glauca | reverse complement strand
TTCCCTTAGCCTATTGTGATGTATTCGTTGTGGTTTTGGCCAGATTCGACGCGCGAGGAGGTCGATACGAAAGGAAAGGGCATAGCGGAGTAGTATTTGGCCGGCTAGAGGTGAGTAATAGATGTAAATGTTGTTCTAAGGGTTTGAAACCCCGGACTTTCACATCGTAACGCTATATTGAGGCATGACACGCACTCCATGACGAGTGCGGGGTCGGTTACTATTGGGGATCATGACTTGGTCCATCCCGTGTGATATTTATACTATACTGGTGATTGATACACATACTTTATTGATATTTACTGGGTTGGATGCCATGTTTGGGGCCTTGTGCCGACTTGTAGAATCCTTCGGGGATTGATATTACTGCTTTAGAATGATTTGCATATCATTTGGTTTCAGTCCAAGGTTTTAAATACTGTTTTTCAAACTCAGCCATATTTCTAAGTTTTAAAAACTCAAATGATATTTTAAATGTTATTTCGGGCTGAGAACTACTGTGTTGTAAATGCCCATGGGGCTTATGATATTTTCTGGACTGATTATGGGTGGCCCGGGCTGCGCGCCGCAGCAGTGACATAAAACAGTGGTAACAATGGCACTCTGTGATGTTACTTGAAACATTATGGGTGGCTCGGGCTGCGCACCGCAGCAGGAACTTGAAACAATGGTAACAATGGAACTATATGATGTAAATGGGTCGGGTAACAATGACTGTACAGGATTTGATTGATGCCACGAGATGGCTTGATATTGCGCTTGGGCTGTAGGAGCCCCTCCGGAGTCTGTACACACTCCCAGTGAGCGTCGTCGACGTTAAATGATTATGGGTGGCTCGGGCTGCGTGCCGCAGTGGGTACTGGAATGTACAATCATATGCATTGCATTGCATTTATGCATTTGTATTTTTAATTGTTGTTCAGATGTTCAATTCCATACATTGCTGTATATTTGGATTTTAGCTTACTTTGTGTATTTACTGTGTTTTCTTATCTTCGGACTATATTTATTTTTATTACTCACTGAGTCGGAGTACTCACTCTACTCCCTGCACCTTGTGTGCAGATTCAGGACATATCCAGACTGAGTGAGCTCTGTCCAGCTTTCCAGAGGCATTCTCCGGGAGTATTTGAGGTAGTTGCATGGCGTTCGCAGCCGAGGATTCTCCCTTCTATCTCTATCTTTACATTTTGTATTTTCAGCTTTTAGACAGACTTGTATTAGGATTAAAACTCTGTATTTAGAGGCTCATGGTCGTGACACCGGGTCCATAATGGGCTGTATTCAGTATTTTGTTAAACTTCTGTATTTCTTCAGTATATTCTGGTATTTAATTTAAATGGCTTATTGATTCTCTGTCCTGTTAAGTGGGTTAAGTGTTGATAAATGGTCGTGCTTGCCTAGTAGTGTGCTGGGCGCCATCACGACCGGGTTGGGGTCGTCACATGCCCTCTCCTCGGGCTGAGCTGGGGTTGCCAGCTATGCAGGGATAATCTCTGGGACCTGATCAACATACACTGACTGCTCAGGAGTACGGGCGGCGGGAGTTTGTGCTCCTCCCCCGGCTTGGGATGTAGTTGCAGTAAGGGGAAGCAACCCTGCCTGAGCTAGAGTAGTGTACATAGTCATAAATTGTACCAGAGTCTCCTGGAGTGCTGGAGTAGCAGTAGCAGATGTATCAGGTGTTTGGACTCCAGCTGGAACTGCTGGTGGAACCTCGGTGGTAGCATGTGCGGTTGCTCTAACTGCACCACAAGTGCGTCATTGGCCCCGGCCCCGGCCTCTATTGACTCCAGTATGGGGCGCGGGTGCCTGATCATCTCGGGTAGCATGTGTCCGCACCATCTATGAGAGAATAGAAGATAAAAGTTTAGAATTATGATACAAAAATCTCGCACAACAAGGAAATCAAATAAAGTGGAATTTTCCTAACAGTTACATAGCCTCTCGCAGATAAATATAGACGTCTCCATACCGATCCGCGAGACTCTAATAAATCAGCTTGTGATTCATGACTCCTATGAACCTAGAGCTTTTACACCAACTTGTCACGACCCAAGTTTATCCTCCGTGAACTGTCATGACGGCACCTAGTCTCTACGACTAGGTAAGCCTAACAATTTGCGAAAAAAGGAACTAAATGGGGAAGAACAAACAAAAAACTGAAGATAAATAACTATAGAAGTGTTTAAGATGCCGCTCGGCATGTACCAACACAAGATCTCAACAACTGAACAACTCCCAAAACCCGGAATCCCATGAATCAAGCTAAGATATTACATAATAAACTCTAACTCCAGAAGGTCTACCAACAAGGAAAAATACATAAAAGGCTATACTAGTACTGAAAATAGAAAGGGACTCTTCGGTTTGTGGATACGGTAGATATACCTCGGAGTCTCTACGAAATGCGTCGCCTCAAGCGTGATTAGTCTGCGCGGAAGAACCTAGATCTGCACATGAAAAACATGCTCAGGAAGGGCATGAGTACACCACGGCGTTACTCAGCAAGTGCCAAGCCTAACCTCGATTAGATAGTGATGAGGAAGGTGAGGACCCTACTGAGGCTAAAGGAAATACAAGATATAACAGTGTAAAATAAAGCAGTATAGTTAAGTGAAATAGTAAGAAGTAACACGGGATAGAAAGAACAACAACAGATGTAACAGAGACAAATAATCGCGGAAAGGAATACAGCTCACACAGAGATAACAATCAGGGATCTACCAGGATACCGTCCTTTATTCAAAAATATAAATATCCAATGGATATCCCAGGATACCGTCCCGTAGTCAAACTCATAGTGCGAGGGATCTACCGAAATACCGATACATAGTCCCAAATGTAAATACTCAGTACTGGGGGAATCTACCGGGTGCAATCATGTAGTTCCAATGTAAAAGTGCAGGGGAATCTCCCAGAATACAAATCCATAGTCCCAAAGTAAACATACATGGGATCTCCCGGGATACCTTCACATAGTCCCAAAATAAATACACAACAGCAACAAAAAGAATACTTAATTCAATCAAATTCCACACCAAGGTAAAGCAGGCATTTCTAAGCTAGCATGCTGCACATAATTCATATAAGGCAGTAGAACAAATAAGCAATTAAATCAACTAGACATGCATCCCCAAGCTAACAACATGCTTAAATTTCAAGTAGCATAAACAGGAAAGGAAACATAATTCTTTGTACTTAATGAAAATCGGATTTTTCAACAATTAGCATAAGTACACACTCGTCACTTCACGTACAAGGCATTTCAAATATCAATAATACCAAATCCTAAGGGGGTTTCTCCCACACAAGGTTAGATAAATCACTTACCTCGAACTGACTCAAAATCAACCCGATACCACGTTCTTGCCACGGGTGCTCGACTCCAAATGGCCCAAATCTATTCAACTCAATTGCATAATGTAAATAACACTTCAAGTAACTGATTCTACAAATAAATTCTAAGCTAATACGTGAAATTAGGTAAAATAACCAAAATTCCCTCTGTACCCACATCTCGGAATCGGGTAAAATTTACATTTTCAAAATCCTCATACTCTCAGGAGTCTAAACATACCAAAATTATCCAAATCCAACATCAAATTCCCAACCAAAACTCGAAATTTAGGTCTTAGAACTTTCTTCAATTTTTTCCCAAATTTTCAACTCAAATACGAAATTAAATGATAAAACCAATAATGGATTAATGGAATACAACTAGAAAGGGATAAGGAATCGTTACCCACTAATTTCCTCTTCAAAAATCTCCCAAAATCGCCCTCTCCCGAGCTCTAAATCAATTTTCTAAGTTTTGAAACTAAACCCTCAAAATTTTGATTTTCTGTCCAGTAAATCTGCATCTGTGACATGCGGTCCCACTTCTGCGGAACACAGTTGCATCTGCGATGTTTCATTAAAGCTGAATTTTTGCACCTGCAGCTCATTTACCGCACATGCGATCTCGCAGGTGCGTTGACCATTTCGCACATGCAGTTTTGCTGGAGCCTGGCCAAACTCGCTTCTACGATCACATAGCCACTTTTACGGCACCGCACCTACGGTCCCAGACACGCAGGTACGGTTATGACAGGAAACACAGCTTCAGCTGCCAACTTCAAATGCCCAACTCTTCAAATTCATCCTGAGGCCCGCGGGACCTCAACCAAAAGAACGAACAAGTCCTATACCACTATCCAAACTTATACCAATCCTTAAAATACCTAAAACAACATCAAAACATCAAATCATCATCGAATTCAAGCTAGGAATTCCAAAACCATCCGAATTATGCTTTCAATCAAAAAGTCTATCAAACCTCGTCCGAATGACCTGAAATTTTGCACACATATCACATTCAGCCATATAGAGCTACTCCAACTCCCAAAATTTTATTTCGACCCCTATATCAAAATCTCACTATCAAGCCGGAAACTTCAAAAATTTAACTTTCGGCATTTCAAGCCTAATTAAGCTACGGACCTCCAAAACACAACCCGAACATGCTCCTAAAACCAAAATCACCCAACGGAGCTAACGAAACCAACGAAATTTCATTACGAGGCCGTGTTCACATTGCTCCAACTACATTCCAAATTCCAAAACTTAAACTCTCATTTAGGGACTAAGTGTTCCAAAACTCTCTGAAACTCCAAATAAATCTTCTCGGCAACACACAATAGCAGAAACAAACACGGGGAATGCAGTTAATAGGGAATCAGGACGTTAATTCTTAAAACGACCGGGCGAGTCATTACATATACCATTGGCGGAAAGTCTGCTTTAGCCCATAAATGAATTTATTCAAGTTGCAAACAAGGTGACTTTTGTCCTTATTACAAAATCTTCCAGACTAACGCATGCATACCTCCTCTTTAAGATCTCCATTCAAAAAAGTGGTTTTCACATCCATTTGATGTAACTCTAAATCAAAATGAGCTACTAATGCCATGATTATTCTCAATGAATCCTTCTTTGTTACTGGAGAGAAGGTTTTATGGTAATCAATGTCTTCCCTTTGAGTAAAATTCTTGGTCACAAGCCTGACTTTTTATCGTTCGATATTACCAGATGAGTCTCTTTTAGTTTTAAAAACCCATTTGGAACCTATAGTAGAGGCTCCCTTTGGTAATTCGACAAGATCCCGGACTTTATTTTTATTTGTAGACTCTAACACTTCTTTCATGGCATCATACCAAAGTGTGAAGTTTCTCCACTCATTGCTTGTGAAAATGAGCATGGATCATCTTTTAGTCCAATATCATAATCAGACTCTTGGAGATATACAACATAGTCACTAGAAATTGTTGATTTTTGAACTTTTGAAGATTTTCTTACTCCCGCTGTTGCAGACACTTCTTCAGTGGGTTCAGATAAAGCAGGTTGATCTTCATATGGCTCCTGAAGCGGTGGTGGATCTTGAACTTGTTCTTGTTCAAATAATTCATGAGAATTTTTTTGAGCAACATTCAAGTTCTCAATATACAAAGGTAGCACAGGTGGTTTCCTCATTTTTTTCAATTCCGCCCTTTAGGTCAAACCACTCCCATTCTCTTCATGCACCTCGTGAAATTTAGCATTTCTAGCCTCAATAATTTTAGGAAATGATAAGGACAATAAAACTTAAATCCCTTAAAGTTAATCGCATAGCCTATAAAATAACCGCTTATTATTCTTTCATCCTACTTCTTTAGTTGCGGGTTATAAACCCTCACTTTAATTGGACATCCCCAAACGTGTAAATAATTTAAACTAGGTTTCCAACCTTTCCATTACTCAAAAGGTGTCTTGGGGACAGCCTTGGATGGAACCCTATTTAAAATATACATAATGATTTGTAAGGCTTCACTCTATAAGAATAAAGGTTAACTCGATCTGCTAATCATACTTCTTACCATGTTCATTAATGCCCGGTTCCTTCTTACTATTACACTATTTTTTTGTGGTGTTCCTGGCATGGTATATTGAGCAATTATACCTTCACTTTCAAGGAACTCAGCAAATGGACCCTTAACTTGTCCCTTATATGTGTATCTACCATAATATTCTCCACACCTATCAGATCTTATAATTTTGATCTGAGCACTAATTTATTTCTCTACTTCTATTTTGTAAACTTTAAAAGAATCAAGTGCTTCTGATTTGTTAAACAGAAAATAGAGATGCATATATCTTGAATAGTCATCAATAAATGAGATAACATATCTCTCATTCAAGCAAGGAGTAGTAAAAAGTCCACATAAGTTTGTATGTATGATCTCAAGCAATTGAGAACTTCTTTTGGCACTTTTAGTTGATTTATTGGTCTGCTTACCCTTTATGTAGTCCACACAAGTCCCAAAGTCAGAAAAATCAAGAGCTTTTAGAGTTCCATCATTAACCAACCTTTTGACTCGATCAATAGATCCAAAAATCTTGTGCCAAAGACTTAATGAGTTCTCATTGATAATACATCGCTTTGAGCCAATTTTTTTATCGTGCAAAGTTAAAACATTGCATTCAAATGTGGGGTCAAGCTCAAGTTTATATATCATCTCATTCAAATTTTCAAAATCAATAACTTTATTATCTTTCAAAAGTTTCACAAAAGGATAATGAAAATTCAAATCATATCCACTAATCGATAGTCTTGAAAGAGAAATTAAATTTCTAGAATATTTTAGAACATAAAAAGTATTTTTTAAATCTAAGTAAAAATCATCCTTCAAAATAAGCCTATAAGTTCCCACGCCTTTCACGTGTACGCGTTCTATTGCTAGAATAGATGTATTGTTCACTTCATATCGGCTTCCTCTAAGTTAGAAAACCCTGCATGATTTTGGCAATATAAATTGCAGCAGCAGAATCAATCCACCATGTATTATCAGAAACTTCAATAAAATTAGATTCATAACATACAAAGGTAAAATTACCTTTCTTCTCAAATCATTTCATGTATTTCAGGTAATCCTTATTCCAGTGTCCCTTCTTCTTACAGAAACGGCAAGCATCTTTGTCAAAAGTGCTTTTCTTCTTCATAGGAATACTTTGCCCTTCTTTGCATTTCTCTTATCATGAGTCATCATATTAACACTTTCAGGTGTCTCATGCTTCAACCTCTTTTCTTCTTGAATACACAGGGTCAAAAGTTCATTGATTGACCATTTATCATTATGTGTGTTGTAAGAAATTTTCAACGGACCAAATTCCATAGGTAGTGAGTTGAGAATGAATAATACAAGAAATGGTTAAAGCATATCTATCTCAAGGGACTTGAGTTTAGCAGCAATGTCTCTCATCTCCATAATATGCTCAAACATTGTAAGACTTTTGTCAATAGTCATACTTGAGAGCCTCTTCATAAGGGTGCTGGCTCAGAGCTTACAAATTGTTCATTAATTGCCTTCATGTAAGCTTTGACCTTATCACTATTAGAGATAGAACTCCTAGTGTTTTGGCTTATGTGGGCTTTTATGAGTATTAAACTTAAGCGATTGGATTATTCCACCATTCATAATTAGCCTTAGCTACAAGCGTACTTGATTCCATGGAATAGGTGGTTCTTCCACATGGAGTGCCAAATCCAAATCCGAGCACCCTAAAGTGAGAAGGACTTTCTCCTTCCATTCAGCATAATTATCACCGAAAAACATTGGAATTCGAGCATTCTCATTAAAAATTACAGTAGAAAGAGCTGTAAAGACTGCAAAACAAGGATACTCATACATAAGCTATAAAGCACAATCCATAAAAAGGTGAATCGCATAAAATACCTATTCTAAGTAAAATCTAGACCCTCTTGTGGGAAGAGGTTACAACCCATGCATAGAATTTACTTTACTTTATTAGACTAGTAAACCAAAATACTAAGAAATTAATTCGTACCTGTGGGCATAAGATAATTTTTAACTTAAAGATTTACTATCTCATTCTAACTAATCACACCAAAATGGTTACCTTCCTGTAGGGCCGAGTTACCGTTTTAATGAGATAACTGGACTAAATAGATGTCATTATCACTAAACTTTATGTGATTAAATAACTTAATTTCTTTTATATTAAATACTCAAGATGCTATGGCCACTCCTACATATATGACATATCACTACAAGAAATATTACTTTTAGTGGCGACGGGAGTCACCACTAAACACTATAAAGTCGCCACTAATTTCCTTTAGTGGCGACCTTAGGATCGCTTCACTTAAATCCATTGCTAAATGTTATCTGTAGCGACATAATAAAGTCGCCACTAAACATTAGATATTGCAGCGACTCTGCTCGCCCGTAAAAGTAGATAATATAGCTACCAAAACAACTCCTCAATATGTGTTTCTGGGAAGTTCACCACTAAAGAAAGACTGTAGTAGCGAGTATAGTCGCCACAAATTGTATCTATACTTTAGTAGCGATATTAGGTCGCCACAACAGAGAACTTAAATTCCCTATATGTCTTTTAGAGGCGACCCTTTGTCGCCACAATACTAACTTTTCGTTTAAAAAAATATAAAATCTATTTTACTATTAATTATCCAATATATAACAGTAGTCCATTACCAATACAAAGACAATACCACACATACATTTCTCAAGAAGAGTATAAGAACTTTTCATAACTCAAATGTCATAATACAAAGAAACCACTTCATAAATACACGTCATAGTATCTACACATGAAAACAAAAAAATCACAAGATATCTTCAAACTCCTCCTTGCCAATGTTGTCCCTGAAATTGAAAAAAAAAAGGAAAGATAGCAAGGCTTCATGTTAATATCATGATATTATGCATCAAAAGGTTTGAGAAAAATCTAGCACCATGCTGAAAGATGGCAGAAATTGAAGTTCTACATATCATGAGTGCGAGAAATTTTATTTTTTCAGGTTACTCACCGTTCAGTAAAAAGTTTTTTACTCTCTGCTGGGGAAATTGTCACTAATCTTCTCCATATTTTTTTTGATTAGGCACTAATCTTCTCCATATGTACAAACAATTTTAAGTAGATGGCCTTCCATTTTTATCTATGAAAATAAACAATTAAGTACTTGCTAAGGCAGTCGATAACTTAAGTAGCTCAAATATTCTAAATATCAGCACTTGCGGCTTACCTCTATTTTGAATATTTCCAAAAGAGATGAGTTTTTCCAAGTGCCATTGCAAACTAATAGAAAATTCAGTCATCAAGTCATCATGAATAACATAGAAATTGAAACTTTCGAGAAGGTGAGAAACAAAGAAAAAGGTAATGAAGTTCATAATAGCACCTAAAATGACTACAATTCAATTTTAGTTGCACAGTTGCAAGCAAATGTATATAAGCAAGATTTTACCGTTCTTTAAATTGAAGCTACATGCTACAATAAAAATATGTAGGAAATTTCATAAGCAAAACTTACCACACTGGGAGTAGGATGATCAGATGAAACACTCTTAGTAGCTATGTATAAAGACTGATGACGAGGAAGAATTCAAAGGAGCATAGAAGTAATCCTTCTTAAAATATTAAAGAAGATTCAGTTGATTAAGGGAAAAAGAGCAGTAAAAGAAAAACGAAATAGCATACTCAGATGAAACCATGTGAATATGAAGCTAATGCTAAAAGACAAAAAGTCCTCTATGCATTGTTACCAACCAGTGATGAAACGAAAGAGAGCGACAATAAGCAAATTTCAAAAAGAGACTAGAAGGACTCATTCTTTTTGCTGAAACGACTAACACTTACAAAATCATTCTGGCAACATGTATTTTCTATTTCTTTATTCTTTAACCCCCCCACCCAATTCAAAATATATAAGTTAAAAAGTACTCCATGACCTATAAAATTTGTTAACAGGTACAAGAAAGAATAAAAGGAGCAATATCTTATCTAGTTCAATATCTTTGCAACTGAAATAATAGTACTCTTACCTTATCCAATATCATTGGTAACACCAACTCCTCTCTATTTAAAGACTATTCATTTAAGCATAACTTCTATCCATTTTTGTCAGTCCTAAAAATTGCCAAATTCCTAACTCATAATAATATTGA
Source organism: Nicotiana glauca (assembly GCA_026770625.1). Lineage (NCBI taxonomy): Eukaryota > Viridiplantae > Streptophyta > Magnoliopsida > Solanales > Solanaceae > Nicotiana > Nicotiana glauca. The sequence goes on along the minus strand of MU714010.1, from coordinate 134,802 downwards.
ACCAGACAATTAAACCAAATTCCATTATTTCAGTTGCAAATTCTTTTTGAAACTGTCAAAAATGACTACTTAGCCAACTTCATGACTTGCATTTCCATGCCCCAACACAATTCATGTGCTCTCTTGTGTTATAAAACTGAATATAATATCCAGCTTATATTACATACTAATTCCATGATATATCCAAGAATATATCTTGAGTCTCATACTTAGTACATGCATGCAAATATTTTGACATTAGTTTACTGGAAAACAAGTACTATATAAAAGAGCCCATTCTTGTTGAGTTAGTTCATCTACCTTGTTTACTTTCACTTTCCAGAGCTATTTTTCTAACTTTTTTTCCGATGGATTTACCTGTGTAGACATCAAATTCTGATAAATACAGAATTGAGGCCAGAAATCTTTCCTACAAACTACAACCAAAATGTAATGAGTTTAAATGGTTAGTCAAAAGTTGGCTACCAACAACAAGACTAGTAATTACATTCTCAGGAATGTAAGTTGTGAAGCCAAACCAGGGGAAATTACAGCAGTTGCTGGTCCAAGTGGAGCAGGAAAAACAATATTGTTGGATATTCTAGCAGGAAATGTCGGTCCCTCAAGATTTTCAGGTCATGTTCTTGTCAATAACCAGCCAATAAAGCCTGCAAATTTCAGGAGAATATCAGGCTATGTTACACAAGATGAAGCTCTTTTCCCTCTTCTCACAGTTGAAGAAACTTTGATGTATAGTGCACGATTCAGGCTTCGTGAGGGGAACGATAAGGCAAAAGATAGAGTAACAAAGCTGTTGAATGAGCTTGGTTTAGACCATGTTGGTAGTATGAATGTTGGGAGTGAATCAAGCAGGACAATTTCGGGAGGTGAGAAACGTAGAGTGGCAATTGGAGTTGAATTAGTCCATGATCCTGCTGTTATTCTACTCGACGAACCAACTTCAGGTCTTGATTTTGCTTCAGCTTTTCATTTAATGTATTTGCTAAAATCCATGGCTAAGGATCAAGGTAAGACAATTATATTAACTATCCATCAGCCTGGTTTTCGGATTCTTGAACTGTTTGATAAAGCTGTGTTGCTATCAAATGGATTTGTCCTTCACAATGGATCTTTGCATCTACTTGAAGAGAAGCTTAAGTCCACTGGACATTTCATTCCTCAGCATGTCAATGTTCTTGAATTTGCAATTGATATTACAGAAAGTTTAGCAGAAAGCCTACATTCAGGAGAAAGTGACATTGAAAAATATGAAACAGAAACTGATAATATGTTTAACAAAAATGCTGAAGAAAAGCAAGTTCTTTACTCTAATTCTCCACTGAAGGAAGTACTAATTCTGAGTCAGAGATTTTGCAGGAATATTTTCAGAACCAAATAACTTTTCTTGGCTAAGGTAATCCAAGCATTACTTGCGGGGCTAATTTTGGGATCAATATTCTTTAATGCTTATAGCAACACAAAGAATTTGGAGCTGCAATCTCAAGTTGGATTCTTTTCTTTTAGTCTCACATTCTTGCTATCATCCAACACAGAAGCTTTACCAATTTTCTTAGAAGAGAGGAGAATTCTAATGAGGGAAACATCTAGAGGAGCCTACAGAATTTACACCTATAATATAGCAAACACTATAGTATTCCTTCCTTTCCTTCTAATAGTGGATCTTCTCTATGCTATACCAGTTTACTGGCTAGTCGGATTAAGGTACAAATTCAGTGCATTCGCGTACTATACTCTCATGGATGATTTTTTCTCATGCAAAATAACAGTCCAAAATACGAAACCATCCCACTTCATTCTTTTTCTGCCAGATAGCTTTACATTAATGACTTAACAATATCCGTGAAGAAAAATATACTATAAGAAAAGGTCAATTATGAGTAATTTGGTAAATCAGTAATTCCTCCAGAAATTATTGAAATAAACTGCACAACACAACTGAAGAGTTATATATTTAACAATTTCATCTCAAAATTACATCTAATGATTTTGGGGTTGAAGATGTTTAATATAATACTCCTGAAAACTACTGATATCACTAGTTACAAAACTAATTTTACCTTCCCATTCATAAAACAACGGAAAGAAATAGGGGACGTACCAATACCTTGAGATGCGAAGCTAGGGCATAGGAAATACAGATTCCTGAGGAAGAGAACTGGATAACCGTGAAGAAGTGGGTACAATACCGATGATTATAATCGTTGGTCGACGGCTATGAACTAGATCTGAGAAGAAGAGGGGCTGTAGGGGTTAGGGTTTTGTTCTTCGTGGGGGACGTTGTAGGAAAGGAAGAGAATTAAGAAGAAATTGAATCTAAAGAAGGGCTTCTTACTTTCTCAATTTTATTTTATTAATTTTAGGGCTTAGATTTAGCAACAATAAAAGTATCGCGGTAGGAGCTCGTAAAATACCTCTAGTGGCGACTCCAAATTAGTTGCCACAAAAGACGTTTCAGCCAAAAATATTGTGGGAGGGAAAGAAAAATGAGGCTTATTTGTTGCGACATATTATTAGTCACCACAAAAACATAAATTTAGTGGCGGATAAAAAGATCGCCACTAAAACTTTTATTTTTGTGACAAGTTTTGATGTCGCCACTAAAAGTCCCACAGAAAAACTAATTTCTTGTAGTGATAAAAGAAAACTCAAATAATTAACCTCAAATCAATTTAAGCAGAATGTTGATTAGCTTAAAAAGAGTATACTAGATATACCCATGACGCTACATTTCCCCAAAGCTAATTCTTATAATTAAAAATATTATAAGAACTTAAAACGATAGTAAAGTAGTAAAATATGTTTCTGTTTAAACATCTAACTATTCCCTTTCTCATAACTTAAAAACGAAGGCAAAACAGATTTAAAAGTATGGAAAGGAAAAGCATAGTCACGGGCTTAATAAAATAATATATAAAAATATGATAACCAAAGGTAACCAAGTTATTATCAACACAGTGAATACAAGCAAGATGCTATATAATATAGTGATTTAGTTTCCAATTAAATACCAAATCAAAAAAATTCCAACGTCAACATTTAGTATCATAACATTTTATTTCCCAATCATTATCAAACATTATGGGAATATGAGTCCAATAATGGCAAAAAGATGACTCTTAAATCAAAGTAGAAAACGTGAATCCAAATATGATGAAGCAGTGTTCTGATTTTCAGTCAAAAATTGGATTTTTGAAAAATAATATTCTAGAAAGATACCATAAATCTGTAACTACTATATTCAAATATAATAGAATATAAATTATTAAATAAAAATATGTGATTATATAATGTACGTTTTATAAATATTTACTGAATTTAAGTTACATTACTTCATACATGCTTATAGATGAAATGTCCAAACAATTTAAACTTAAAGGAGAAAAAAAAAAGAAAGTAAAATTCCAGTTGTGCAATCTCGTTAAAGAAGGAAATATTTTTTAGATTTTTTTTTTTTAGAATCTTTGATATATTTGGGTAAGTGTTATTTATGGAAGAGAAGAAAAAGTTATGGAAGAGAGAGGGGAAAAGAAATGTAATAAAAGTATAGGGATCCCTTAATTAATGAGTTACCAATGTGAAAGTACTAAAACGGTAAAAACAAAATGTGCCAGTTTTGGAGTTTTGGAAAAAACAAAGATTACTATCATTTATGAGAATAGTTTTTAAAAAGGGAGCAACCATGTAACAATCCGAACGGTCGTTTTAAGCTCTAGCATGTCGTTCGGTAGTTTGAGTCCATGTGTACTTCATATCAGGTGTTATAACTTGTACGCATGGTCTGAATCGAATTCCGGGAAGTTCAGAGTTAATTTGAAAAGAGAATTCGCATTTAAAAAGCTTTCAATTGGAAGAATTAGCTAAGATTGGATTTTTGAGTAAATGACCTCAGAATCAGGATTTAAAGGTTCCAGCAGGTTCGTATGATGATTTTGAACTTGGGCGTATGCCCGGATCAGGTTTTGGATGACTCCGGGAGCGTTTCGGTGCCTATTGTGAAAGTTAACATAATTAGAAAAATTTCATAAGTTTGGTTGAAGTATATTTTAGTGTTATAAATGTCCGTTTAGGATTCCGAGTTTGGGAATAGTTATAAATGGTGATTCTGGTATTGGGGGCATGTCCAGAAGTGGATTCGGAGGTCTGTAAGTCATTTGGCTAAAGTTAGAAATTTGAAGATTTTTGAGAAGTTTGACTGGAAGTGGACTTTTTAATATCATGTTCAGAATCCGATTCTGGAAGTTGGAGTAGGTCCGTAATATCGAATATGACTTGTGTGCAATATTTGAGGTCAATCGGACGTGATTTGATAGGTTTCGGCATCGAATGAAGAAGTTTGAAATTCTAGAGTTCATCAAGTTTGAAATGAAGTGTGATTCGTAATTTTAACATTGTTTGATGCGATTTGAGGCCTCAAGCAGGTTATGGTTTGGGACTGGCTGGTATGATTGATCGGGGTCTCGGGGGCCTCGGGTGGATTCCGGATGGTTAAAGGATCAAATTTGATACTTAAAAAAAGATATTAAGTAGGTGCCTTCTGGTGTAACCGCACCTGCGACTCTTGGGCCGCAGAAGCGGCCTTTGTGTCGCAGAAGCAAAAATGGACTGGGCTAGGCTGCGACTGTAGATGCGATTATTTTGCCGCAGAAGCGAGACCGCACCTGCGGAAGAAGAAGCGCAGAAGCGAAGAGAGGATCTTGGTGAAGGACCGTAGATGCGGTAGTAGGGTCGCACCTGCGGAACCACAGAAGCGATCAAGTGACCGCAGGTGCGGAAAGGCTGAAGGCAGTATGTTCTTTTAAAATTGGGAAATTGGCCATTTTTCTCCCATTTTCATTTGGTGTGGGCGATTTTGGAGAGCTTCAACGAGAGATATTCTTCAAGTATCACAAGGTAAGTTTCTCCCACTCATTACAAGTTAAATATATGATTTAGATACGGATTAAAGTATGAAAATTTGTAGAAATTTTGGAATTTACTCCACAAAAAATAAAATTAAAAAAAATCAACTGCTCATACTCAAATTTAATCTCTATCGAATTTGAATATCAGAATAGTGGATATAGTCATGATTCAATAGGTCAAGTCCACTTACTTTTTCTTTTATTGATTTCAAATGGGTTTGGTTGGTATAATGAAAAATAAGAATATTCGGTGGTGCATAAGGATGTTGTGCTCAGCCTGGAATACAATCATGAAATTGAAAGTACCAGAGATTCCTAGAGGCATACCATCAGAAGTTTCTATTTCATCCAAAGTAGAAGCTTTTTCTACATCCATATGATCTACTAAAGTAGAACGGTATTGACCATATAATAAAAGCAGATCTTGGTCCATGGAGTCCCAAGAAGGTAAGAACTCCAACCTGTCTGATGCTTCTTTGGCCAAATATGATATACTTCCGCTTCTCTTTCACTACTTCCCTCATTGGGATTGGTTAAGCTCATTCACTTATTGCTCGATCCAATCTGAAACCTATTATAGCACTTTTTCCTCCTATTTAGTAGGTCTTCTTTCTGGTTAAAGAATCTCTTTCTAGTAGCTTTGGAACAATTAGGAGATTCTATACGGGGTTTTGCTTCTGGCGGCAACATGCTTTGTCTCGCTTATGGGAGCAGTTTGTGCTAGCGTTTTGGCGCTCGCCTTATGGCTCTCAGTCCTCTTTCGCCGAAATACCCTTTAAAAAAGTGGACCTGACCTATTGAATCATGACTATATCCGCTATTCTGATATTCAAATTCGATAGAGATTAAATTTAAGCATGAGCAGTTGATTTTTTTTAATGTTATGTTTAGTTGTGTGGCTGGTCTATGTGTGTGTAAGCTTCCTATTTGATCTATTCCCATGTAACGGCTATTAATGAATAAAAAGTGCTGGTCTGCTTTGTTAAATATTCCTTATGTATACGTAATTAATAATCCCAGAGGTAATTCGGATCTTGAGTGAACCTCAAAGCCATGCCAGCCTGGAGTTAATCCTTTCTACGGACATCCTTTTTTTTTTGTGGTTCAAGTACGTATCCAATGAGAATGCCCTACCAAAAGGATAGAAGAGCACCCCCCCCTAATCTGGTGCCTTATCTCTAATAGGGAATCTTCATGAACCCTGTCCGAATGAAGGGCTTCCTCTATATTAAGCTCAGTTTTAATTGGGTCTCAATTATTGCCTCATAAATCTCTTCGGGCAAGGGACGCTTGATAGTATTGAGGCGAAGGACTTTTTTGAATCTGATCGGTGTAAACATGATATTAATTAGTTTTTGTCCTTTCTTAAGAGACTCCGGACGCTCCTTGTCCTAAGCCCCAGGCATCTGGTTACCTTTGCGGATCTCCGCCGCCTACTTTTGCGCTATTGTTACGTACAACATATCTTCTCTTACGCAATTCCTGACTAGTCGTAGTTTTTCTAAGGACCAAAATAAGAGGTTTCGGCTTTTCGGGCTATTTAACTATTTTGTTAGGCATTGGCATGAGCAAGAAAGCAGACAAGAGAAAATCAGAAGAACGGGGATTCGAATCGCCTATTTTTTCCCCTTCGTAGTTTTTCTAAGGACCGGAATAAGAGGTTTCGGCTTTTCGGGGTATTTAACATAACTAATAATTCTTTATTGAAAAAGTTTAAAATTTTCAAACATATCTAAATCGACATCAATAAATAGCTTTGCTTTGCGTAAATAAAGATAGATGCCCCTGACTCGGGGATTAGCCCTCCCTCGTCTCTTACCTACCTTCTTGGGTCAGCAGTTGATGTCGCACTCTCCTTCATAAGTAAGAAAGAGGACTCCAGCTCCACCTTGATAAGCAGCACCATCAAAGTACATCTTCCATGGTGGAAGAAGTGAAGGACTGCTTTCCAGCAGAGGAAAACTTCTCGTTGCTGAGCTTGCCGCTAAAGAGTAAGATGTTGATTCTATAGCAGCTCTGATTCCTTCAACAATCGGAATTTGATCTCATGTGCATGTGAATTAAAGAAAGGAGGAGGTCAATAAAAAAAAGATGTTAATTAATCAAAGGTCCAACTGATCATACAAAAATGATCAAATCTTCGGACGCCCCGAAAAAGATATGCAAATAGGGATCAGATATGTGGTCAATATCACGAAGAATAAAGAGATGTCGTCTATACCCAAATAAAAACTTATATTTTCATAAGGAAGCCATCGAAAGCTTTCCACAGGAAAAAAACCTAGAAAATTGGTATCCTTAGATTTTGACAACGATTTTTGACATGAAATTGAGAGTAAATTATATATTTGAGTTCGTGAGGTTATGGGCAAACTTTATCTTCGAAAAATTCAGAATCCGGGCGCGTGGGCCCGAGGCGATTTTGTCAACTTTTCGATCGGGGTTAAGAATTGGATTATCATGAGAAATTGAGCATGTATTAATGGGTTTGCATAATTATTGACTAGCTTTGGAGCGTTATGCATCGATTTAAGTGTTGGGAAGGGGGTGGAATGCCAGTTATGGAACTTCGGAGCGAGGTGAGACTCTAAACCTTGTAAGAGGGAATTGTTCCCATAGGTGAATTAATTGGATATGTGCACCTATTTATGGTGGTTATGTACGCACGAGGTGACAAGAGTTCGTGCATAGCTACTATTATGCTTAAGTCCAGGTAGGCTAAGGCCCAAAAGCATGATTTACTTGTAATATTTGCACCCTTGCTGTCAATTTAAAAATGCTTAAAATATATTGAACATAAAAATAAATTTTTAAAAGGCTAGACATTATTTTTTTACCTTTAAAAGAGAAACTTGCCTTTTCCTGAGAAATTTCTCCTTGATGAATTGTTGATTTGACTGTTTGAATGTATTTACTTATTGTGGAATGGGCCAACGCCTCAGTAGATTGAATAGATGCATCTATGGTTCGCGCCATTCGACCTTCTGGCAGTGTACAATTTAAATATTTATTGGATCGGGTCGTACGACCTCGGCATGATTTGTGCATGCTTGTATTGCTTGCCTTGAAATTCACAGATGTTGATTTTTGTTTCTCCTTGGCCTGGGATAAATGTATAAATGTTGAAAATGAATTTGGGAATTTCCTATAAACAAACTTGTTTACTTGTCTCATGCTATTTGAATTACAGTCATTTTTATGAAAATCATCGATTTACTATATTATTGGTATATTGTTATTAGATCACTAGTAAGTGTCGAAGTCAACCTCTCGTTTGTACTTCTTCGAGATTAGACGGGATACTTACTGAGTACACATTTTTTTGTACTCATGCTACACTTGCTGTGCATTTTTGTTGCACAAGCGCATGTACCTCTAGCGGCCTAATGGGCGTAGCAGCATGGATGATACGAAGACTTAGGTGAGTTGTATCTCTCGAGGCGACCCACAGCCAGCATAGTCTTTTTCATTGTATTGTATATACTTTCTGTCCAATCTGTATTCCAGACAGTTGTTGTACTTCATTCCTAGTGATAGCTCATGCACTTGTGATACCGGGTTCTAGAATGATTATGGGATATTTTATAATAAAATTTGTAAACACTTTTATTTATTCGGTGATGATTACCTTTTTACTAGTTAAAATAAAGGAAATTATGGTTCCTGAAATATTAAATTGAGAGTTTAATTAATTATTTAAATGTTGGCTTGCCTGACCGAGGTGTCCGGCACTATCACGGCCTTTGATGTATTTTGGATCGTGACAACATGGTATCAGAGCACTAGGTTCCCTTAGGTCTCACGAGTCTTGAGCGAGTCTAGTAGAGTCTTGCGGATCTAGACGGAGACATTTGTACTTATCTTTGAGAGATTACAGGGTTATTAGGAGCACTTCCCTTCTTGATTCCTCATTGTGCGGTTTGATTCCTTTGAGGCTTATGCTTTCACTTTCTTTCCATTCAATCTTATGGGATGCGAAGTGCTAGTTATAAATCGGGAAGTGAGTTATTGTAATTGTACTTCAGATAAGGTGCGAGAAGTTTCTCCCTGCATAGTTTTTTGAGCTATTGTCGCCACCTTGCAGAAGGATATTCTATTTTGTGGCTATGCACAAGTTGCTATAATGCTCATGCATGGTTATCACACGGTATTGAAGTGATAGCGGGATGCTTGTCCATGCGTGGAAGCAGTGTATGACTTGGAAGGAGGTTTTCTCAGTGCATGATTCAGAGATTCAGTATTGTATTTCCGGCGAAGGAAAGTCAATCGGACTATGAATGATCAGGTTTGGGCTAATGGAGTAACGAGATTTGGTGTTTTCAAGTGTAGTGGAATTTTTATCTGCGGCGTGGTGTCATCGTCCTCGATTGAATATATTAAATTTGTTGGTGTTATGATCTTCTACTATTCTCCTCTGGGGCAGGATATTGTGAGATAGTATTAAAGAAGCGGCTATCAGAGATCGCGGGGTGCAGTGGTTCAGGATTTAATCAATGTTTCTAATGTTGACGGCTCGAGAAAAATGATCTTCAGAAAGGTTTAAAATTAGAAGCGATCTATTGGTTCAGGTGCTACAGAGATAGATTTTTATTTAAGGCAACAATTGGGCAGCAAATGATGAGGAAGGACACGTGGGAAGTGTCTTGTGGTGATTAAAACTTCTAGAGGGCCAAATGTGAGAAGCAAGAGAGTCGAGTAGTTACTTAAAGGAATGGGCTTGACCAAAGTGGGAGAGTGGCAGAGTAGCATATGGGTCCTTTGGTCGGATGAATACACACCTAGAGAAAAAGTCTAGAGTGATTTGAGATTCAGGGTGGACAGTGACTGGTCTATGGACTTAATTTGAAATATCAGCTATTATATGGTGGGAGATTTGATACAACAGAAAAAGGTTGCTTGATGTGAAGAAGGATACAACATGACTTTGGATTGGAAGGTATTGTCGCACATTTAATTGATGTTCATGAGGAGCGAATGGACTTGTACAGCTAGCGAACGAGCATGGGCTCAAGTTGGGTTCTAGAATTTCATAGTAATTATGCAATGCAGCGTCATTGGGAGACGTCGGCATGTAATTTTCATGGGTGGGTTATCTCCTATGAGCATGTTAGCGATCGTGTGGTATTGATGAAGCTTAGATGAATAATTCTATCGGCGATACGGTAAGAGGTCGGATAGCTAAATATGGTTAGTGATTCAGAGTGTTCATGAAAGGTCAAACAGAAAGATTTAGGGGAATTTGGCGAGTTGGTGGTGCAAGATCATGTCAATGATAAAGAAATAATCTGGATGGGTTCCAGAGTTGTGTAATGGTGGGTTCAAGCTAAGTGGGAGAGTCCCACCACCTACGATCGGGTTGCATGGTTATCTTTTTGTGAGATTTCGGGTTATCAGCGTATTAGTATGTTATTTCAGCTAAAGGAAAATAACATAAGTGGTAATTCGAGCTAAGAAATTGATAAATGTATGCTAGAATTGGCCTTATTGACTCATGTTCAGGCTTTGGGAAGATTCAAGATTTATGCTTTGTACAAAGGTGGTTTACAATGGAAGTGATTCAGTCTGGTGCTTCATTGAGATGGGTGCTCATATGCCAGTAGAGCCTTGGAGTTGATTATATGAGGGACCAAGCCAGAGTGGGTGACTCTCAACAACGGTTCTAGTGAATTCGAAGGTTAAATGTGGCGCTTAAGGATTTCCAGCCTGTGGTATAGTTAAGAATCGAGCTTTTGTAGCAGATTATGATAAGAGGCTTGGAATATTCTATGATATTTTCAACTTGCAGTGTAGCATTTGGGTGAATGAGAGAAACAAACTTCGGATTTGTAGAGGGGTTATCAAAATGGGTGTATCAGTTGAGGATGCAAATATGCGCACAAGAAAGGCATGAGATGGTTTGTGAGATTTGAGACAGCATGGTCTCGTGGTACAAGGCCACTCGGGATGAGTGCGGGTTGAGTGCGTGATGTGTTGAATGAAGTTTTTATTATTTCTAAGGCAGTCAAGGATGAATTGGAAGAAGCTAGATTGGTTAGCCATAGTTGGATTGACATATTGGTGGTAGTGACCAGTTCCTTCAGGCGTAATTAAGTTATGCAGGTGATTTGTGACGGTACGTGTGAGGCTTGATGATCGCCGTAATTGATTTAATTGAAAGTATTCTGGAATTATGGCCTGTTATGCATAGGTGGATCCCGGAAGGGTTATGGTAGTTTAGACCACTACTTGAGGAATTGCATGTTCTACGTATATGAATATTCAATCGTGTGTAGCTGTGTTTCTCTTTGAATGAGTTAAGTAAAAGTTTCTAGGTGATGAAGTGTTTACCCTATTAGTGGTTTAGGAGTTATGATGAAATTCTGGCGCTATCGCATATTGGCATGTTAAGTGCAGTGAGCGGCATGAAATTTGAAAGTGAGGATCAAGGTTGCGGTTCGATATTGGCAAGGATGTCACGAGCTCGGATGAGTACAAAAGGGATTGGAATGTTTAGAGTAATTTGGTATTGTCTTTAGCGTCACTTGAGATTGGTATTTTGTGAAAGAGGCTTTGAAACCTGGTGATGGATTCTTGATCCGCTTTACATCATATGTGACCGGTGGTATGGGTGTGCAGAATTGTTACCTAATGCGGAAGGTCGTGGGAGTATATCTCATGAGAAGATTGTATTAGTGTGACATGTAGTCACTTGATTGATTGAAAATTTAAACCAAGTGTGAAAATTGTGGTAGTACCACTAATTTGAGAATTTATGCCTGAAGGGCACTCGGTTTATTGGGTTGTGGATTGTGGAGGTTTACTACGGTTATGATGGTTGTTCTTATGTCTTATGAGAATAAGGAGGTTATTATGGATCCATGGAAGTCTATTAGTCTAGTTCGGCATGATTAGAATCGGCTCGAGGTCGATGGGTGGATTTAAATATGAATATGGGCTCTATATCAAGCCAGATGTGTTCATTTTAGCATAGCACCCCTCATGAAGGAGTATATAAACATTGGATGTTATTTCGTCATCAGCTACTTCATGTAATACTATATGGTGCCGTGTGAGTTGTGAAACGGTTTGATAAGTTTCTTATGTGTTGGGGTTCCACGTAGCGATATTGTTATGTGAGCAGGATGGCTCTTGTTACTCAGGTTATATATTGCACCTCAGTTGTGCTTGGTTTTGTATCTTATGGCGCTATCTGTCTCCCTAGGGATGGTATTATGTACTTAGCGTGCTTGCAATCGATATTCGATATTTAGCAATAATGAGCAATTAAGCTTGATGTGTATCTCCTTACGTAAGTCCTATATTGTTTGGATCGGGTTGCACACCGCAACAATATGATGATGAGTATAGTTTTCTGTATTCTAATTTTTATGTGTTTTGTTTCCCATTTCTGAGGAAAGTTCATATTAGTTGCGTGAGTTGAGTAGTCCCTTGCAGAGTTCGCTTCCCTTATGTATCACGTTCAAGTTTGTGGCCTATTGGCACGTCGTGGCATCATATGAGACTTCTGGTTATATCTGGGTGGCTTATTTCCTAAACAGTTTGTACTGGGCGAGGTAAGATTATTGGATCTAGGATCAGTGCGATCGGTTATATGAAGTATTATAAAAAGCAAATACCATGACTTGGTTCAGAATAAGGTAATGGTTCTTGTCAGGAGTATAGCCTCAATAATTTGTTGACTCGGCAGATGGTTATGAATTTCTACACATCTCTTCCGTCGTAGCGGTAATACAAAAGTCGGGGTCAAGACTTATATATATCATGACGTGCAATGGGAGCATCAGATTCGTGGAATTTCAGCTATTGTTATCAGAAAATGCTATTATGGTTATGTAAATTATGCAGCGCATAGTGTGGATTCAATAAGGGTATGCAATCATGTATTGGTGCAGTGTGGTGATTGATACGGTGTTCGTAGGTTGGCAGCAGGCCTGGCAAAGAGTTTCGGGTGGTGAAATTTGGGTTGTAAGCTTAATTGCTTGAATAAAAGAGGACATCTTAAGATTTGATCGAGCTAATGTGCTCAACTGAGCTGTGGTAGCACGGGTAGTTACTCAAGGTGGTAAATAGTTCTTTCGTACAGCTCAAGTGCGATTCTCAGTACGTTCGAGGATGAACGTATGATTAAGTGGGAGAGAATGTAATGACTCGACCGGTCGTTTTGAGCTCTAACATGTCGTTTGGCAGTTTGAGGCCATAGTAGCTTCACAACAGGTATTATGACTTGTACGCATGGTTAGAATCGAATTTCGGGAAGTTCGGAGTTGATTTGGAAAGAGAATTCGCATTCGGAAGTTTTAAGTTGGAAGAATTGGTTGAGATTGGATTTTTGAGTAAACGACCTCGAAATTGGGATTTGAATATTCCAGCAGGTTCGTATGATGATTTTGGACTTGGGCGTATGTCCGGATCGGGTTTTGGATGACCCGGAGCTTTTCGGTGCCTATTGTGGAAGTTAACATATTTAGAAGAATTTTAAAAGTTTAGGTTAAAGTACATTTCAGTGTTATCGATATCCGTTTGGGATTCTGAGTCTAGGAATAGCTACGTATGGTGATTCTGGTATTGGGAGCCTGTTCGAAAGTGGATTCGGAGGTCCATAAGTCATTTTGGAGTCATTTGGCTAAAGTTAGAAATTTGAAGGTTTTTTAAAAGTTTGACCGGAAGTGGATTTTTTTATATCGGAGTCGGAATCCGATTCCGGAAGTTAGAGTAGGTCCGCAATGTTGAATATGACTTGTGTGCAACATTTTAGGTCAATTGGAAGTAATTTGATAGGTTTCGGCATCGAATGAAGAAGTTTGAAATTCCAAAGTTTGTCAAGTTTGAAATGAAGTGTGATTTGTGATTTTAACTTTGTTTGATGTGATTTGAGGCCTCGAGCAAGTCTGCATTATGGTTTGGGACTGGCTGGTATGATTGGTCGGGGTGCCGAGGGCCTCGGGTGGTTCCGGATGATTAACGGATCAAATTGAAAATTTAAAGAAGAAATGAAGCAGGTGCCTTCTGGTGTAACCGCACCTACAAAGCTTGGGCCGCAAAAGCGGCCTCTGTGTTCCAGAAGCGGAAATGGTCTGGGCTAGACTGATACCGTAGATGTGGTCATTTTGCTGCATAAGCGGGACCGCACCTGCGAAAGGAGAAGCGCAGAAGTGGAGAGAGGTTCCCGGTGAAGGACCGCAGATGCGGTAGTGGGGCCGCACCTGTGGAACCGCAGAAGCGGTCAAGTGACCGCAGGTGCGAAAAGGCTGAAGGCAGTGTGTTCTTTTAAAATCGGGAAATTGATCATTTTTCTCCCATTTTTATTTGGTGTGGGCGATTTTGGAGAGCTTCAAGGAGAGATATTCTTCAAGTATCACAAGATAAGTTGTTTCCACACATTACAAGTTAAATACATGATTTAGATACGGATTAAAGTATGGAAATATGTAGAAATTTTGGGGTTTGAGGAAAAAACCTAGAAATTTCGTATCCTTGGATTTTGATCACGATTTTGGATATGAAATTGAGAGTAAATTATATATTTAAGTTTGTGAGGTTGTGGGCAAACTTTATCTTCGAAAAATTTCGAAATTCAGGTGCGTGGGCCCGAGGGAAATCTTGTCAACTTTCGATCAGGGTTAGGAATTGGATTATCATGAGTAATTGAGCATGTATTAATGGGTTTTCATAATTATTGACTAGTTTTTTAGCGTTATGCATTGATTTGAGTCTTCGGAAGGGCGTGGAATGTCGGTTATGGAACTTCGGAGCGAGGTGATTCTCATTTCTAACCTTGTAAGAGGGAATTGTCCCCATAGGCGAATTAATTGGATATGTGCTCCTATTTGTGGGGGCTACATACACACGAGATGACGAGTGTCCGTGCGTAGCTACTATTATGCTTAAGTCCGGGTAACCTAGGGTCCAAAAGCATGCTTTACTTGTAATATTTGCACCCTTGCTTGTCAATTTAAAAATGCTTAAAACATATTGATCGTAGAAGTAAATTTCTAAAAGACTAGACATTATTTCTTGACTTTTAAAAGAGAAACTTGCATTTTCCTGGATAATTACTCCTTGATGAATTCTTGATTTGACTGTTTGAATGTGTTTGCATATTGTAGAACGGGCTGAACACCTCGATAGATTGAATAGATGCATCTATGGTTCGCGCCATTCGAACCTCGAGCAGTACACAATTTAAATATTTATTGGATCGGATCGTACGACCTCGGCATGATTTGCGCATGCTTGTATTGCTTACCTTGAAATTCATAAATGTTGATTTTTATTTCTCCCTAGCCTGAGATAAATGTATAAATGATAAAAATGAATTTGGGAATTTCCTATAAATGAAATTGTTTACTTGCCTCATGTTATTTGAATTACAGTCATTTTTATGAAAATCCTCGATTTACTATATTATTGGATCACTAGTAAGTGTCAAAGTCGACCTCTCGTCTCTACTTCTTCGAGATTAGACGGGATACTTACTGAGTACACATTTTTTTGTACTCATGCTACACTTGTTGTGCATTTGTTGCACAGGCACATGTACCTCTAGCGGCCTAATGGGCATAGCAGCATGGATGATACGAAGACTTAGGTGAGCTGCATCTCTCGAGTTGACCCGCAACCAGCATAGTCTTTTTCATTGTATTGTATATACTTTCTGTCCAATCTGTATTTCGGACAGTTTTTGTACTTCATTTGACTTCCTAGTGAATGCTCATGCACTTGTGACACCGGGTTCTGGGATGATTATATGAAATTTAATATTAAAAGTTGTAAACACTTTTATTTATTCAGCGGTGATTACCTTTTTACTAGTTAAATTAAAGGAAATTATGGTTCCTAAAATATTAAAATGAGAGTTTAATTAATTATTTAAATGTTGACTTGCCCGATCGAGGTGTCCGGCGTCATTACGACCTTTGATGGATTTTGGGTCGTGACAAACCATGTAAAAATCTCAAACTTATAAGCGATTGGATCGCTCCAACTGCTCATAATTAGCCTTAGCTAGTGGCATATTTGATTATGTGGGAATAGGTAGTTCTTCCACATAGAGTGCCAAATCCAAGATCGAGCACCCTGAGAAGGACTTTCTCCTTCCATTCAGTATAATTGTCACCGCAAAGCATTGGAATTCGAGTATTCTCTTTAAAAATAGCGATAGAAAAAGCTGTAAAGACTGCAAAATAAGGATACACATACATAAGCTATAAAGCACAATCCATCAAAAGGTGAATCGTGTAGAATACCGATTCTAAGTAAACTCTAGATCCTCCTGTGGACAGAGGTTGCAACCGATGTGTAGAATTTACTTTACTTTATTAGACTAGTAAAACAAAATGCTTAGAAATTAATTTGTATATGTGGACATAAGATAATTTTCAACTTAAAATTTTATTATCTCATTCTAATTAATCTTACCAAAATGGTTAGCATCATGTAGGGCCGAATTACCATTTTAATGAGATAATTGGGTAATTATCACTAAACTTTATGTTATTAAATAACTTAATTCCTTTTATATTAAGTACTCAAGATGTTGTGAGCACTCCTAGATATATGACATAAAAAAACTCAAAATGACATCCAAAAATAATTAAACACAATAATCAATTTAAGCAAAAAATTGATTAGCTTCAAAAAGGTATACCAGATATACGCATAACGCTACATTTCCCTAAAGCTAATTCTTATAATTAAAAATATTATAAGAACTTAAAACGACAGTAAAGTAGTAAAACATGCTTCTATTTAAACATCTAACTATTCCCTTTCTCATAACTTAAAAACAAAGGCAAAAGAGATTTAATAAAAGTATGAAAAGAAAAAAGCATAGTCACAGACTTAATAAAATAATTTAGAAAAACATGATAACCAAAGGCAACCGAGTTGTTATAAACACAGTAAATACAAGCAAGATGCTATATTACCGCAATATAGTTATTTAGTTACCAATTAAATACGAAATCAAAAAAGATTCCAACGTCAACATTTGGTACCATAAGATTTTATTCCCCAATTATTATCAAACATTATGGGAATATGAGTCCAATAATTGCAAAACAGTGATTCATGGATGTTCAAGTGATGTGGGGAATTGCCTTGAAAGAACCTTGACAGAAAATCTAGAGCCTTCTAACATGTGTCTATTGTAGGATGCCAGAGTAGTATATTTAAGTAGGCTAGGGACTCTTAAGCAAATACTTTAGCCGTAAGGTCTTCTCCATAAATTATAATTCTCCTAGGCACTCCTAATAAAAAATTATTTATTTTCATCAAAGAAACTACCATATATGTATAAGTACATAATATTATGATCTGATATATTATTTTATTTGGACGACAACGTAAATAATTTATTACCTTATAGTCTCAATTTCAAACAACCCCATATTTAGAACCAAAAGTGACTTTCGTTTTTCTTTTCTTAATACTCCTTTGGCAGTCAGCACCATACCTCCTCTCTCAACTAAAGTTGAAAACTCATCAAACACAAGGTTATCATTTCCCAGTTAACTAAAATTAAAAAATGCACTACACATCATGGCCCAGTACCCACTGTTGACAAGGAAATTTAAAAAAAAATAATACTAACCTGTACTAAGAAATAAAGCCCCAACAGCCTGTAAAAATGTTTTGTTGTCCAACTGTCTTCCTTTTGGCCTTTTAAAGGTTTTGTTTCTATTTGTTTGAGAGATGGCCAAGAAAGTAAGTACATCCATTTTTTAACTTCCACATCAATAGTTATCTAAAAAACAAAATCCAAGTCCTTCCACACATTCGCCAACCTTTTTTTTGTAAAAGTCTTATTATGATTTTGATGATGTTCAGATTTTCCCATAACTAGCCACTGAAAAAAAAAAAAAAAAAAATTGGATAGTCGATCTAGAGAGATGACTTGCGCCTAGAGGCGAATCTAGAATCAATAGGGTCCCCCGAAAGGCGGAGGTATATTTAGGGAGAGGTGAGGTTATTGACCCAACTTCGACAAAAATTCTATATATAATGGAAACGTCTTCAAGAGATAGTCATAGCATCTCGCAGAATCCGGAAAAGGCCGCATCCCAAGGGGTGTGACGTAGATAGCCTACCCTAACGCAAGCATTAGTGAAGGCTTCTACCACTCGAACTCGTGACATGTAGGTCACACAAAGACATTGTAAATTTCCAACTAAGGGGTGCATAGACAACCCTTAAATACATGTGACTCCGCCACTGTACACATTCAGTTATACAAAGTGGCTAAACTTGCATTTATTTGTCAACTAACAAAGTTCTGGAGCAAGGGCGGATCCAGAGAAAGGGATACTGGTTCCCGTGAACCCAGTAACTTTTGCAGAGACCCTGTATTTGTACTAAAAAAATTATTGAAAGTATAAGAATATTTAGCTTGGAACCCAGTTCGTTGATCCAGTTATCACGTAGATTAACTTGAGATTGTTGTAGGAACCCATAAGCTTAAAATTCTGGATCCGCCCCTGTCCAGGAGTATATATAAATCAATAGAACCGCAAAAAGTCTTATGCCAACAAGAGGAATGAACAGTTTGTGTCATCAGATTCAGAGGGTACCTTAAGCTGTTAAGCAACAGGAAGAAAAAACTAAAGAATATACAAACCTCACTACAAACTCAATCAAGCAACAATAAACTCATGATAAGTAATTCTGTTTAGTCATTTATGTGTATTAATCATGACACAAGTGGTATGCATTCGGATTATTATCCTTGTGGAGAAAATACTCACTGCTAGCTCTACCGCAAGATGTCTCCATTAACGGTTTTGCACCAATTTCTCTACCAAATCTTGATAGGTAATTTAGACCCATGAGAAGTTCTACGACGGCTGCTTCCGTTCTTGCTTGGTTTGCAAAGTAAAGGGTCTGTACTAGAAGCACATTAGCCCCATAAACCAGTCTTTGTTTCTCAAAGTTGCGTTCAGAATGCCACCTTATCGTGTTATGAGCAAGTGGCGACAACCATTCTAATATCCTTCCCAATGCCAAACTCCAATCCGCTGCCAGCGCAGCATCATAAACGGATGAAGTTAATGATTTGGCGAATACCTTTAACCGACCCCTCAGAGAGTTTTTGATGCTAGCGGGCAGCATATTGTATAGGTCATCTCTTGCGTCAAGACTGATCAAGTGTGGCGCTGAGGACAGTTTCTCTATAAGTATGATGATATTTGCATACTTGAGTGCCAACGCAGCATAGCCGAGAGAATCTTGAGGAGCAATTAACAGCTTACGCTTGAAATTGAATAGAGAAGTTTTTGCAAAAATTATGCCATTCGAGGAGGCGTGAACAGGATTCGTGTCTTCAAACTTGTCGTTATCTTTTTGGAAACTGTCATCTGACTTTGAAAGATCGCTGTTGGCAGGCATGCAACTCTCAAGTATTACAGGTGACTCAGTGCCACTGTTTATGCATCCTTTAAAAGGTCCAACATTCGCGAATCGCCTGGATCTCAGTTGTGATGGCTTTCCGCAAAAGACAGATGATTGCCGAGCAAGATATTTTCTATTAGTTGATCTATCTTTGTTTCCACTTAGCCCAAGGCTTGAAAATGACCTGCCTAAGGAACCTAAATAGGATTCCGACGTGTTATTTTCAGATGGATAAACAGACGACAGAGTAAGCGCGGGGATGGACCGGCTGCGATCAAGATAACCATTATCGATGACCTCAAAATGGTTTCTTCCTCCGACAACTCCTGTTTGATTTGTCCCAAATAGGTACTTAACCCTCATGATTATAGTAAAAATAGATCGAAGCAAAAGCCGGACAGTATAGTCATAAGTTCTAACCCAAGGAGACATTTCTCTTAGATTCTTCACTTCCTCTCTTTGCCATACAACCTTTTGCCTAAACTCAAGCAATTTCATCTGACCTGAACTAGCACCAGCCTGCATCCGCCTCAACGTTTGCTCAAGCTCGGTAAGAACTTCAAGCTCCTGATACAACTGAGTCGTGGCTGCAACAAATCTCTCCATTTTCTTAACCTTCCGGTCCATTTTCTTCAGCCTATATCGCCATGCACACCCATTGAGTTCAATTTCAACTGGATCTTCGAAAATTCGTTCAAGATTGTGATAAACTGGATCATCACACCTCTTACCAAGCGTAGACACTGATTTCGACAGACATCCCAAATTATCAATAATCTCTGCAACAGCAAGATCCATAAGATATTCATCATCTTCAGCAACAAGCTTCTGAATACCAAGTGAACATGAGATTTCTTCTCTTAACTTGTCGATTCGCCTGTCGCTTAAACATTGCCACAAGTTAACCACCTTAGACATCAAACCTGCAATTTCAAATGCCAGAATTCCTATCACATGCTTCCTCTCAGTCTCTGAAGCCGAGCTCTTTCGCGAAGTTCTCCACAAATTAAACAACGATTCTGTCACCGTTTCAACTCCCATCATTCCCCAGTACAAATACAGAACTAGATTATAATCTCAAGAACTTCACCTACAAGCTGGAAAAAAGATGAAAGAACATTAACCACCACGACAATGACAAGACAACTAATTTGAAGAACACTGCTTAAACCCCAAACATGTGTATTCGCTACGATTATTTGACTAATAGATTTCATTTTATTAATCTAAAGGGGGAAATATACACTCTTTATTTTAAGAAAAACTCACAACTTTAGCAATTTATTTTTAGGAAAAAAGGAAAAGAACAACAAATATTCGTTTCTTTCTGATTTTTCTATCAATATTAAAACAAGAAGTTTCCAACTAATAGTTGAAATCCCTATTTCTTTCTCTTTATTGATCTAAAAATTGTTTGAAACCCTTAAAGATGCAATTTTTATTAATGGAAATAATAAAGTTTAATAAAAACTACTTTCACAAACACATTTTCCACCAAATATTTCTAAAAAACTTGAACCATTAAAGAAACTAAAATTTAAAAAAAATGAAACTTTAACAGAAATAAATCTAAGTCGCAATGAATTCATAAATTTAAGAACAGAACAACTAACTATCTAACAATTTGCAGGTTTTATAAGCTCAATAAACAAAAAAAAAAATACAGAACCCAACTTCTAATATTAACAAAACACACCCAAGAAAATACAAAAGATATCACAAATGGTATCTTTAGATAGGAATAAAGGGGTTCTTTAGATTTTCTTTATAAAGAAACAAACATAAAAACCATCCAAAAAATGCTTTAGGAAAATCAAGATTCACTTTGAGCTGAAGATTAACTATAGTCCCAAGAAATAAAGATTCCATATTTAGCCATTTTCAGAAAATGAACAGCGAAAACAAAAAACAAACAAAAAATCTTTATAATGCAGCTAAAAAAGCAACAAAAATTCATAATAAAGAAAGTTGAAACTCACTCTTGAATTGGAAAATGAGAATGAGCTGAAAACTCTGAAGAAACATTGATTCTTTGAGAGAGAGAGAGAGAAGAGAATGAGAGAGAAACAAAGGTGTGGGGTGAAGGTTTATAACGTAAGCACTACCAGCGCAAAATAGGAAGGACCGTAACGGAAAAAGAGAGACATGTTAGAGTATTGCTACTTTACACTTAAAGAGTAGGGTAGTATAGACTAATAAAAGGATTGAGGCTAAAGTGCGCCGTAAGAACCGAGGTAAAATAATTTGGATTTATCTTAAGTTTTATGCTTTTTTTATAGTATTATTCACTTTTACGAGATGCCGCTGCAATTTTCTTGCTTGGCTGTCTATTGGGGGAATTTCATTGAGCATATCCTTGTTAGCTGTTTTTTTAGTATATATTTAAGAAATAAAATTAATAATTAACGGATTGTGGTGGATGGTAAGTCCTCCGATCCTTCACCGTTTATTAGAAGTTTTGAGTTCGAACTTTGAAAAAAAAAAAATTGCCTTTAGTCCAAAGCATTTTACTCCCAAAGTGGAACTTCACGACCTCCGAAGCAGACACCAAACCTTAGGTGAGAAAGAAAAATTTAAGTTAGTGACCTGAATAAAAATTCCAGTAGTAGTAGTGTTTTTCTCGTATTTATTCTTAGATTTCTATTAGTATTTGGCATTGCTTTTGTTTTAACTTTTATATTATCTTGATGATAGTATTGCTTTTTTTAATTTTTCACTACGGAATTTTATTCTCTATTCTATTGTGATTATGCATTTTTTTTTAATCGATGGTCTATTGAAAACAATCTCTCTACCTATACAGGATACGAATAAAATTGAGTGCAAAATCCTTCTCAAATCCTACTTATAAGATTATACCGACTATATTAGTGTTCTTGTTGTTGAACTGAATAAAAATCTATGGGTTGTTTGACAATAAATATTTCTTTGTAATTTCAGAGATACTATGCATATGATATGTCCAACAATGTTCCTTTTTTTAATAAAATAAAATAAAAAATCAATGTTGTTGATTGTGGTTATATGCTTAGTTGGTTGTTTTAATAATGTGTCTCTTCAAGTCCACATTGAGATTAAGTTATGTTTTATATAATAGTTACGTTATAAAACTTGATCAAACATATGAAGATTTGTCCAACAAGATATGTCTTGTCCGAAATCATTGATTTGTCCAACACAAACTCCTTTTAATCTGTTTAATTAATTAGACATGCCTAGCCCACTTTCATTTAAATTTAAACAAAAGAATAATAGTTTTACGTATTTAAAAATTGTCTAGTTTCTACTTAAAATGCAAAGAGGAAATAAGGATGATTATAAACAAACCTTGTAGTGTGATTCTTTTTAAAAAATTAAACATTTTATACATATTGATATAATAGATAAGTTTATTACATATTTAATATCAAGAAACGAGAAATTATCCCATTTAATTGAATAGATAGCTTTCATCGCAACATAAAAATACTTGCACTAGAAGTTTGTAGTTTCGCAATGTTGAAGGTGGAAATTCATCGATCTATGACTTTCTTGAAGTGAGAAAGACCAATCGAATTGTCATCAGTATGATGTAAAGTAGTAATTTTCAAAGTTGAAGGTAGTTTTGTTCATTATTAATGAAATAGCTTTATTTATAATAGTTGAAGATATATTTAGAAATATTTAAAATATTTTTGAACAAAATAAGCCAAATACAAGTTCATGGTCTCTTAAAGAAATATTGTGGTTAACTTTAACGAAAAGAATTTTAAAATTAAGTAAACAAGAAGGTACTTCATATTGACTAATAATGTTCGACCAAAAAGTATTAAGCTCTTTGTTAAACTAATTAATAAAAAAATAGAAAATAAATGTTAACCAAGGATAATTAACTCTAGATCAAAGCACGTTAAATACGAGAATAGAATATAATCAAGCTTATAACCCTTTCTAAGATTACAAAAGATATCACACATAAACGATAAGCTTACATTCTTGATGTACTGTTCTATAATGCAAGGACAAAGAAGAAAAAGAAGGAATGTCATTGACAGTTACGGATCAATCTTTATTGATTCAGCAATGACGATTACAAAGATTTGCAACTAAGATCTAGACTTTCGCTTTATTTTCGTTAGAGATCTTCTCCTGTTCTTCTGTCCTTTTTTCTTGAAGGAAAGAAGCCCCCTTTTTTGTCTTCTTCCCTCCTATATATATTATAGAATACCCATATCCCTTGATTGTAACTTTACGTCGCTCCCCTTAAGTATCACGACATATACTTTGTCATGCAAGTTTTCTGATGGCTCAATCTCGGAAGTGGCCGAGATACCCGTCGTTATTACGCCTTATGGATGCGACCATGTCTTAGTCGCCCCTTGCCATTCCTTTTAGTACTAATCTATGTATGGTCATATTTTGACTCATACAGTTAGTCCCTCCGCCTGTGGGATCGTCTCTTGGCATGCTCGATGGGCGGACTATGTCGATCCGAAAATTGGGAGAAATCTAAACGCTTTATACGAGGGACGAGCACCTCATGGCGAGGTAGCGACATGACATTCCGAGAGTTGCGTCAGACCGTCACATCAGTTCAGAATGTCATCAATATTTTTCATGCGTCATTATGGCGCACGTTTTCTATGCATTGCGTTGTTTCATGTGCCCTTTCCGTTTTTTAAATAGCGGCCCTTGGTTTTCCCGCTCACAGAATTTATATCCCTATAAATAGTGGGAGCCTCTCATTTGAATTTTACGCTTTTCAATTGCTTAAGAAAGAACTTTACAAATCTTCTCCTTCTCCTTTAGTCTCTCATATTTCTGCTTTCGTTAGGATTCGCTGCGACTGTTGTTTTTTTTCCTTTACCATTTTCGTTTCTTTCGATCAAAGAAAAGATGGCTAGTGCTTCTTCCCACTCTGATAAAGTTGTTGGTTCTCCGGTGCCGGAAAATGACATACCCCTACTCGAAGAGGGAGTGGAAATGGCGTAAGACGAGGATTTTCTGAAGGGAGATAAGGTGATTCCCCACCCAAGGAAGGCGAGGACTGACTTTCACAGCTCTGTCGGAGATGAGCCGAAGCCCGTCTTTTCTACGATGGATGCAGTGGCGCTAACGGTGTTCAAAGCCAAATTGGGGATTCCCGATCATATTTACCTGGTTCCAGCGGATCGGTACATATTGTATACACCGTCCGGGCTATTGCGCTATTTATGCGTATCCATTTATCGTTGGGTACACGCTTCCCCTACCTTCCTTGGTGGTGGATTTCTGCCACTTCTATGAGGTGTGCTCGGCTCAACTTTCTCCATATGCGTACAAGATTTTTCTTATTCTTATCAAGTAAGCAGATCTGGTCGGCCGAGGGATTTCTCTACGACACTTGCTTCACCTCTTCGCCCCCTATTTTCTTAGGGGTACGATGATTCTCATGCGCCACCGAGGAGCAAAGAGCTTGGTGGTGAAGATAGACGATAAGGCAAATCTCCGCTTTTGGGAGAGTTGCGTCCGAATAGAGCACGTCATGTCGAATCCAGCGGGGTTTCCTTAGACGTCGAATTTTGCTCGTAAGTTTTCCTTTTTATTTACTTTATGCAATTTTTCTTAAGATAGTCGTCGGTCATCTCTCTTTAACAACCCTACCTAGGATTTGCTTTAACCTTATCGTTGTATTATCAAATCCCTTCTCATTGGCAGGTCGGAGAGGAGTGAGAAGGGCGAGGGCTCCTACGCTTGCATTCCGTCAACCGGCTCCCTCTGCTCGGCCCATACCAATAGCTACTACGGACGAGGGCGTACAAAGTTTGGTTGATTGGGGGACCACGTCCGCGACCAAAAACGTGTGCTTGGAGGTTGCTCATCAGCCGGAAACTCCGGTCTCTGCAATTCGTTCAACGGGCGAACCTTCTCGCGTTGGTAGCGGAGAGGCCCTGTCGATGATGCAAATGGTAGTGTTGGAAGGGGCTTCTTCAGCTAGAACACCCTCGAGGGGCAACCTTGTTTCAACGATACCCGAAATCGGTGTTGATGCCAGCCTGGGTGCGGAGGCGATACCCATTATGAATGTTAAAGAAGCTATTATGGTGGAGGGACAGAGTTCCGAGGCTACCGCTTCTTTTTCGGGTGGCCCATCGACGTCTCGGCCAGGACGTACCCTAGCTTCGGGAGATTGAAAGGCGTCATGGTGGAGGATTATGAATCTGACTCCGACATTGATCCTGAGGACATGAGGATGTTCGAGGAGGACTTTACCAGGATTGATATAAGGGCGAAGGCCCTTCCCACATACTCGAAATTCCGTCGAATTTTAACCTGTTGTAGGACACGATGGATTTGGTGTCACAGTTCGATCTTCTATGCTCTTCCGCTGAAAGTAGATCTCTTTAGGAGATCAATAATTTTGGGTTATCACGCGGTGTGGCCGCGATGGCCCTAAGAGTGAGTTACCTTTTATTGTTTTCTTTCTTTGGTGCCCTTTATCTTTACTGACTCTTTCTCTCCTCTTTTATTCAGACTTATATGCTGGAGATTGACAGTGGTTGTAGGGTTGAGACTCAGGCTGAGATTTTTCTAAAAATGGACGAGAAGTATCAAAGATATCGCAATAGGTGTCGTGAGATGCACGAGCAGCTTAAGGCGGGCGCTAATACCTAGTTCGTCAGGGAGGAATTTGAGAAAAGAGATGATGAACTGATGCGGTCTATCCACAGATGCAGCGAGCTTAAGGATCTACTTCACGCCAAAGACGAGGAGCTTGAGATAGGCAAAGGGGTTGCAGCGGAGTGCGAGGACCTTCAGGCGAAGGTGTTGTCTTTACGAGCTGAGATTGAGCAAAATGCTACTAGAGTCGTCGCTCTGACTGTAGAATGGACGGAGAAGTTGGATGAGCTAGAAAAGAAGGTGACCGAGTTGGAGAGAGCCGAGGGTGCTCGAGTTCGCCAACGGCGGTGCTAGAAGACACTATCCGCGTCCTCAAGTCCGAGCAGGAATCTGAGAGGGCGACGGCCACGCTGAGGGAGGCGCGGCTCGAGGAGCGGATTGGTTAACTTGATCGGGATGCTTTGAGCTTGGGAGACCGATTTATGGATCTTGAGGCCAAGAAGGCACAGTTATTGGCCCAAGCTCCCTAGAATCTGCCTATTCTACTGTTTCCCGTCGTCTGTATGAGCTATGGGTTCATGCTGAGGCCCGACGTGATATATACGAGGGTTTGTGGGAGGCGGGGAGCATTCGTGAGTCCTCTTTTGAAGATGCTCGGGTGAAGGCACGCGAGGCTCGTCTTGCCAATAGTTATGGCCCTGCGACACCGAAGGCCGATGATGGTGCTGAGATTGAAGATAAGCTTCGTTCTGATGACGACGATGCCGGGGAGAACGGTGGTGGAGATGATGTCAAGTGAGGAAATTTTTGCAGCTCATGTACTTAGATTTTTCTTTTATTCTTTTGTGGTTTGTTTTCATCTTTTTCTTGGAGGTCCGCTTTTGGCCCTTTGTAAGGCGCAGCTGTTGCACATGTACATCTTCCGAATAAAATAGTCGTTTTGCCTTTGGCTACGTATCTTTTGACATTTTTCTCTTTCTTTTTTGAAAAATATCTTCGAATTTCCCCCCAATAAGTCCCTGATTCTTAATTGGGAATTCTAATGCGGTTTTACTTCATTTGATTTGAGTGAGGTCAAAGTCAGACTTGCCAACTCGGGCGAAGTCAGTTTTGACTTATAAATTTGAGCGAGGTTGAAGTCTAACTTGCCAACTTGGGCAAAATCAGTTTGACTTGTAAGCTCGTATATTACTTCCGCTTAGTGATGGCTAGGGGCCGTAGGAGTGTCAATTCGAGCGAAGTCGAAAATATGACCTGAGGTTGAATTCTTACCCATTATGAATTCGAACAAGATTGAATTTCACTCACTTGGCGATGGCCAATGGTCGTAAGGGTGTAAATTCGAGCGAGGTCAAAATTGTAACCCGTTGTGAGTTCGTGGGAGGTCGAACTTTCTTTTCTCTTGGCGACGACCGATGGTTGTAAGGGTGTAAATTCGAGCGAGATCGAAATTGTAACCCGTTGTGAGTTCGAGCGAGGTCGAACTTTATTTTCACTTAGCGATGGCAGTAAGGGTGTAAATTCGAGCAAGGTCGAAATTGTAACCCGTTGTGAGTTCCAGCGAGGTCGAACTTTATTTTCTCTTGGCGACGGTTGATGGCCGTGAAGATGTAAATTCGAGATAGGTTAAAATTGTAACCCACTGTGAGTTCGAGCGAGGTTGAACTTTATTTTCACCTGGCGACAACCGAGGGCCTTAAGGGTGTAAATTCGAGCGAGGTCGAAATTGTAACATGTTGTGAGTTCGTGCAAGGTCGATTAAAACTTTATTTTTACTTGGTAACGACCGATGGCCGTAAGGGTGTAAATTCGAGCGAGGTAAAAATTATAATCCACTGTGAGTTCGAGAGAAGTCGAACTTTCTTCACTTGGCGATGCGCGTCTTTGGAGGGGTGGTGAGATTTGTTCGTTGCATTACTTTTACTGGAGAACATTACTCGTTGCCGCATTGTTTATGCGTGCGTCGGGGTGAGTCCCGATTTATTCAATTTTGCTTTCATTGGAGAGTACTTTGCGTTGGGGTGAGTCCCAGTTTGTTTAATTTTGCTTTCGTTGGAGAGTATTGTGCGATATTGCATAGTTTGTATGTGTTGGTGGAGTCTCGGTTTATCCTGTCCCTTCGTTGCTTGGCCTGGAGGCCGTTGATGGGATAGACGATGAACTTACTGCTTGGGTTACTGGCCACCATGTGACTTTATCAATTCAAACAACGTTCGTACGTGACTCATAATATATAATCGGCTAAATTGGAATAGGGTTGTCAAGGCGAGCATATGTGCAAGCTTTTCGAGCTCAAATTCTGACGGTGTTGGAGAGACTATACGTTCCATGGACCCATTGCTCCGTCCGAGGTTACGGATATTGTTTTTTAATAATGTTGGCATGTTCTGAGTTGTTTCTGTAATTTGTAATATGGTATGGCGCAGAGGGCTTTGCTCGGTCACTGCCTGCGAAATGGTACTGTACGAAATATTTTCTTGGTGTGTTCGGTGGCGATCTGTCACGACCCGGATTCCTATCCTTGAGAGTCGTGATAGCGCCTATTAATACGAGCTAGGCAAGCCAACTAATTGCATAATTTACCTTTTTACTCATTTTATATTCATTAACAATTTCGAATAATAACATTTAAACAACGAAATTTAACATAAGCGAAAGAAAGAAGCAATAAGCTATCTAAACATGAATACCTAAAATAACTGTTTGAGTCTCGACTAACCAGAACTGGTGTCACAGTATCACAGACGGTCTAAGATTTACTATATACAAAATCTGAAGAAAATATCAATACACTGTTTCTGAATATAAGGAAAATGAATCAGGAAATAAGGATAGAGGAGACGCTAGGGCATGTGGACGCCTGCAGGTCTACCTTGGTTCTCCGCGTGGACTAAAGGTAGCCTCCAACTACGGTCCGAAGTCAACGGCACTGGGACCTGCACAAAAATTGTGCAGGTGTAGCATCAGCACAACCGATCTCATATGCTGGTAAGTGCCTAGCCTAACCTCGGTGAGGTAGTGACGAGGCTAGACCAAACTACCACATAAATCTGTGCAGTTCAAATATATACAACAAAAAAGAAATACAGAAATAACCAGTCGAAATAGGAGGGGGAGCACGTTGTGGGAGAGATAAAAATTCTAAATAGAAAGGCACCAAATAAACGAAAGAACCAGCATAACTCGGATATCAACCAAGAATCAAAAATCAATAAATGCACGGCATCACCCTTCGTGATTTTACACTCGTCCTCACCAAAGCAATCATATAATAAAAATACGCACGACATCACCCATCGTGCTTTTACTCTCTTTCCTCACCATATAATCAATAATATTGGCACAGAATGGTATATTGTGCGGTACGGCATCACCTTTCGTGTTGTGCACTCTTTTCTCACAATAATACACGACATCACCTTCGTTCTTTATACTCTTTCCTCACAAAATAAACGATGCACGGCATCACCCTTCGTGTTTTAACATTCTTCCTCACCCAAACAACAATCACAAACAATAGGGCAAGGGAATAAATGAAATTGCAATAAAGATTCTGGCAAGGGAACAATGATTCAACAAATAAATCCCGGCAAGGGAATAACATCAATAATATCAAGATCCTGGCAAGGGAGATAACCAATAAATCAACAATAGTCCGACAAGGGTGTCAACAAAATAACTTCTTTTCTTTCTCACTTTTACTTCACAATTCACTTCATAAACCGAGCCATTGCTATAGATATTCAATTATCACTTACACTTCCACAATTCGTTACACAACTTGAGCCAACGCTCCTTAATGTTCATAGGTCACAATTCCTTCCACAAACTTTACACAACATATAGAAACCATCACCAAGGTAAGTAAAATACAACGAAGTCATGAAAATCACAATATAAGACCCACGGGAATGCTAGACACCAACGTATAGATACTCGTCACCATGCCTATACATTGTACTCAACAAATTACCACATAGCAAATAGGACTCAACTCCTAATCCCTCAAGCTAAGGTTAGACCAAACACGTACCTCGATGTCACGAACACAATTCACGCTTCAATTATAGCTTTACCCCTCGATTCCACCACCAATTCGTTCATATCTAGTCACAAGTTACTTATTTACATTAATAAATGCTAAATGAATCAATTCGAATGCATAAAAATGGATTTCCCAAAGTTTTACCCAAAAAGTCAAAAATCGCCCCCGGTCCCATATGGTCAAAACCCAAGGTTCGAACCAAAACCTTATCACCCATTCCCCCACGAACTCAAATATATAATTTATTTTGAAATCGGACCTCAAATCGAGGTCCAAATCCCTAATTTTTGAAAAACCTAGGATCTACCCAAAACACCCATTTTCCCCCCTGAAAATCATTGATTTGAAGTTGAAATCATGTTAAAAGATGTTAAGAATTGAAGGAAGTTAGTTAAAATGACTTACAATTGATTTGGAGAAGAAGAAATCCTTGAAAAATCGCCTAAGTGTGTTTATGTTTTGAGAGAATGTGAAAAATGGGTTTAAAATCATCTAAGTATAAAAGTTGCAGGTCTCAGATATGGGAATTGTGAACAGGACCTCCGCTATTATGGGAATTGCGAAACAGGGCTCACATTTGCGGACCCTTCAGGAAAATAGGACCTTCGCATTTGCAAACAACTTGTCGCATTTGCGACTGGGGGAATTGCGACAACTTCATCGCATTTGCGACTCAAGGCTGGAATAGTGATTTTCGCATTTGCGAAAGAAATCTCACATTTGTGAGACTGAGCTGGCCTGGCTTCCTTCGCATTTGTGATCAGCCACTCGCATTTGCGAGCATTGGCTCGCAAATGCAAAGCCTACAGGCCTTCTATGCACAGCTGAAATCTCTGCAATTTTTCTAAGTTCAAAATGCACTCCGTGGCCTATCCAAAACTCACCCGTGCCCTCGGGACTCCAAACCAAATATACATGCAACCTCAAAAATATCCTACGGACTTATTCGTGAAATAAAATCACCAAATAACATCATGAACATAAAATTAAACCTCAAGATCAATGAAATTTCTCAAAACTTCCTTAAACATCAATTTTGCGTTTAAGGTCTGAATCACGTCAAACGGATTTCGTTTCTTATCAAACTTCACAGAATTATCTTAAATAATATATAAGACCTATACCGGGCGTCGTAACCAAAATACGGGCCCGATACCAACATGTTATAATCAAAGTTCATTTCCAAACCTTATAAACGATTTCAGAAAATAATTTTCTTTAAAAATTCGTTCTCGGGCTTGGGACCTCGGAATTCAATTCTGGGCATACGCCCAAGTCCCATATTTTCCTACGGACACTCCAGGACCGTTAAATCATGGGTCTGGGTCCATTTATCCAAAACATTGACCGAAGTCAAATTAATTTATTTTATAGTCACAATTTATTATTTTTCATAGATTTTCACATATAGGCTTTTCGGCTACGCGCCGGGACTACGCACGCAAATTAAGGTGATGCTAAAAGAGGTTTTTAAGGCCTTGGAATGCAGAATTCATTTTAAAAACAAGTGATGACCTTTTGGGTCGTCACATTCTCCACCTCTAAAACGACCGTTCGTCCTCGAACGGACAGAAGAAGGAAGTACCTGAGTCGGGGTAAAGATGGGGATAACGGTTCCGCATATCGGACTCGAACTCCTAGGTCGATACCTAACAGGATGACCTCTCCACTGAACATGAACAGAAGGAAAACTTTTCGATCTCAACTGACGAACCTGACGGTCTAGAATAGCTACCGGCTCCTCCTCATAAGACAAGTCCTTGTCCAACTGGACAGTACTGAAATCTAACACATGGGATGGATCATCGTGATACTTCCGTAGCATGGACACGTGAAACACTGGATGCACGGCTGATAAGCTCGGCGGCAATGCAAGTCTCTAAGCCACCTCTCCCACTCGATCAAGAATCTCAAACAGGCCAATGATCCTAGGGCTAAGCTTGCCCTTCTTCCCAAATCTCATCACGCCCTTCATAGGCGACACTCGAAGCAATACCCGCTCACCGACCATGAATGCCAAATCACGAACCTTACGGTCAACATAGCTCTTATCATTGGACTGAGCTGTACGAAGCCTATCCTGAATAATCCTGACATTGTCCAAGGCATCCTGAACAAGATCCACCCTACAACCGAGCCTCTCCTGCCTCAAATCATCCAATCGGAGACCGACACTGTCTACCATACAACGCCTCATAGGGAGCCATCTGAATACTTAACTGGTAGTTGTTGTTGTAGGAAAACTATGCTAAAGGCAATAACTGATCCCACG
The DNA here is from genome assembly GCA_026770625.1 of Nicotiana glauca. Classification (NCBI taxonomy): domain Eukaryota; kingdom Viridiplantae; phylum Streptophyta; class Magnoliopsida; order Solanales; family Solanaceae; genus Nicotiana; species Nicotiana glauca. The sequence continues at coordinate 102,620 of MU714010.1, read as the reverse complement.
AGCCTCCAAAGTCAATGACACAAGCTCGAAGCATATCCTCCAAAATATGAATGGTCCGCTCGGACTGCCCGTCCGTCTGAGGATGAAATGTGTGCTGCCGGATATAGATCTCAGATAACCTTTTGAAAGAATATGAGACTGCCATAGGAATGAAGTGTGATGACTTGGTCAGCCTATCAACAATGACCCACACTGCATCGAACTTCTTCTGAGTCTGTGGGAGCCCAGTAACAAAGTCCACAGTGATACGCTCCCACTTCCACTCAGGTATCTCAATCTTTTGAAATGAACCACCGGGCCTCTGATTCTCATACTTAACCTGCTGACAATTCAAACACCGAGCCATATATGCAACGATATCCTTTTTCATTCTCAGCCACCAATAATGCTGTCACAAGTACTGATACTTCTTTGCGGCGCCCGGATGAATAGAGTACCGGGAGCTATGGGCATCCTCTAAAATCAACTCTCGAATACCATCCACATTAGGCACACAAACTCGACCCTGCAATCTCAAAAATCCGTCATCACCTATGGTAACCTGCTTGGCACCTCTGTGCTGCACCGTGTCTCCAAGGACACACAAATGGGGATCATCATACTGCCGATATCGGATACGCTCCAATAATGAAGAACGATCGGTTGTGGAAGCTAACACATAGCTGGGCTCAGAAATATCCAACCTCACGAACTGGTTGGCCAAAGCCTGAACATCCAAAGCAAGCGGTCTCTAACCGACCGGAATATAAGCTAAACTGCCCATGCTGGCTGACTTCCTACTCAGGGCATTGGTCACCACATTGGCCTTCCTCGGATGATATAAAATGGTGATATCATAGTCTTTCAACAACTCCAACCACCTCATCTGCCTCAAATTCAACTCCTTTTGCTTGAACAAACACTACAGACTCTTGTGATCCGTGAACACCTCACATGCCACGTCATACAGATAATGCCTCCAGATCTTCAACGCATGGACAATGGCTGCCAACTCCAAATTATGGACCGGATAGTTCTTCTCATGAATCTTCAACTGTCGTAAAGCATATGCAATGACCTTGCTATCCTGCATCAATACCGCACCAAGCCCAACACGAGATGCATCACAATAAACTGTATAAGGCCCTGAACCTGTGGGCAAAACCAACACTGGTGTCGTACTCAGAGATATCTTGAGCCTCTGGAAGCTCGCCTCACACTCGTCTGACCATATGAATTGGGCACCCTTCTAGGTCAACCTGGTCATCAGGGATGCGATAGATGAGAACCCCTCTATGAACCGATGATAATAGCTTGCCAAACCTAAGAAACTCCGGATCTCTGTAGCTGATGCTGGTCGAGGCCAGTTCTTGACTGCCTCAATATTCTTCGGATCAACCTGAATACCCTCTGCTGACAACACATGAGCAAGGAATGCAACTGAACTCAACCAGAACTCACACTTCTAAAACTTGGCGTACAACTGATTGTCCCTCAAAGTCTGAAGAACCACTCTAAGAAGTTGTTCGTGCTCCTCTCGGCTGCGGGAATATATCAAAATATCATCAATAAAGAATATCACGAATGAATCCAAGTAAGGCATGAACACTCGGTTCATCAAATCCATAAAAGTTGTTGGGGCATTTGTCAACCCGAATGACATCACCAAAAACTCATAATGACCGTATCGAGTGTGGAAAGCTGTCTTAGGGACATTGGATGCCCTAATCCTCAACAGATGGTAGCCAGATCTTAAGTAAATCTTTGAAAATACCTTGGCACCCTGAAGATGATCGAACAAATAATCAATCCTCGGCAGCGGATACTTATTCTTTATTGTAACCTTGTTCAATTTTCGAAAATCTATACACATTCGCATCGACCCATCCTTCTTCTTAACAAACAACACTCGCGCACCCTAAGGCGAAACACTTGGCTTAATGAAACCCTTTTCAATCAAGTCTTGCAACCGCTCCTTCAACTTTTTCAACTCAGGCGGGGCCATACGATACGGCAAAATAGAAATGGGCTGAGTTCTCGGAGCTAAATCAATGCAAAAGTCAATATCCCTGTCGGGTGGCATACCCGGCAGTTCTGAAGGGAATTCCTTAGGAAACTCACGGACAACGGGAACAGACTCAATAGAAGGAACCTCAATACTAGAATCACGAACATAGGCCAAATAGTCCAAACACCCCTTCTCGACCATACGCCGAGCCTTCACATAGGCGATAACACTACGGGTAGAATTACCAGGAGTCCCTCTCCACTCCAAACGAGGTAAACCCGATAAAGCTAAGGTCACAGTCTTGGCATGACAGTCCAAGATAGCGTGATAAGGTGATAACCAGTCCATCCCCAATATAACATCAAAATCAACCATGTCCAAAAGAAGCAAATCTACACGAGTCTCAAGACCTCTAATCACAACTATACATGAACGATGGACTCGATCTACCACAATAGAATCACCCATCGGTGTAGACACATAAACAAGAGCACTCAAATAATCATTAGGCAGGACCAGATATGGTGAAAAATAAGATGACACATACGAGTATGTAGACCCTGGATCAAATAACACTAAGGCGTCTCTATCATAAACCAAAACAGCACCTATAATAACTGCATCAGAAGCCTCAGCCTCGGGCCTGGCTGGAAGAGCATAACATCGGGGTTGGGCCCACCACCCTGAACCACATCTCTAGGATAGCCTACTGCTGGCTGGCCTCCACCTCTAGCAATCTGAGCTCCATCTCTAGCACCTCTAACTCCACCTCTAGAACCTCTACCCCCACCTCTAGCTGGCTAGGCAAGCTGTGGAACACTCGGTGCCTGAACCATGGCACGGGAACCCTGATGTTGAGAGCTACTCGGCGCTTGAGGGAAAAACCTAGCAATGTGACCCACATCACCACAAGTGTAACAAGCCCTCGGCTGCTGTGGCTGCTGACCCTAACGACCTGAATCACCACCCCGGAAACTCTGAAGCGACGGTGCACTGATGAGAGCTGGTGGTACACTGTAGGACTGCAGACTAGAATGTTGCATCTGAGGACCACGGCCACCTAAGGCACCTTGAAAAACCTGAAGTGCCAACTGAAAAGGCCTAGGAAGATGGCCTCTACCATACGAATCTCTACCTCCAGACGAGGTACCACTGAATCTGCCTGAATGTCGGGGCCTCTTGTTCGACCCATGACCACCCCTCTATGTCAGAACCATCTCCACTCTCCTGGTCACATTCGCCTCCTGGAAAGATATCTCACTCCCAGCCTCTCTGGCCATCTGAAGATGAATTGGATGAATAAGTCCATTAATGAACCTCCTCATCTCTCTCTCTCTCTCTCTCTCTCTCTCTCTCTCTCTCTCTCTCTCTCTCTCTCTCTCTCCCTCTATGTGTGTGTGTGTGTGTGGGAAGTATGATAAGAGCATGACGAGCCAAATCGTTAAATCTGGTCTCATATTGGGTGACAGTCATGGAACCTTGCTGGAGATGCTCAAACTGCCTCCGATAGGCATCTTTCTGCGTGATAGGGAGAAACTTCTCTAGAAATAGCTGCGTGAACTGCTCCCAAGTCAAGGCTGCTCGGCCGGTCTAGCCAAGCAATAATCTCTCCACAAAGTCTTGACGGATCCAGACAAGCGAAAAGTGGCAAAATCAACCTCATTGGTCTCAACTATCCCCATGTTCCTAAGAACCTCATGACAGCTGTCAAGATAATCCTGGGGATCCTTAGTAGATGCACCACTGAAAATAGTAGTGAAGAGCTTGGTGAACCTATCCAATCTCCACAAAGCATCAGCAGACATAGCTGCTCTATCACCGGCCTGGGCTACCACACCCGGCTGAGCTGCTCCAACTGGCTGAACTGCTGGAGTCTGAAACTGGGGAGCTACCTGCTCCGAAGTGTGAGTAGCAGTAGTCTGGGCTCCTCCTCCAGCCTTAGAGATCGCTGGTGCTACAGGAAGAGAGCTTGCCCGGGTAACACTCTCCATAAAGCCTCCTAGACGGACAAGAGCATCCTGAGAACTTGTGTGGCAATAAACCCCTCTAGGACCTAAGCTGGGCCCACTGGAACTGCTGGGGCCGGAACCTCATCATTGAAATCAACTTGAGGACCGCTCCTAGTGCTGCTGCTTGGGGCTAAGCCCTGCCCCTACCTTGGCCTCGTCCTTTGGCCCTCATGGGAGCTGCTGCTGGGGGCTCGGGCTGCTAGTCACCGGATGAGGAAGCGCACGTTCTCGGCATCTGCGAGAGAACATAATAGAAATTCAATCAGCACTGAGAAACCAAACTGCACGACAAGAAAGAAAAGATGTGAAATTATTACATACAAAGCTATATGAACATAAGCAGAAGAAAGAAGCAATAAGCTATCAGAACATAAATACCTAAAATAACCGTTTGAGTCTCGACTAACCAGAACTGGTGTCACAGTATCACAGACGGTCTAAGATTTACTACATACAAAGTCTGAGGAAAATATCAATACACTGTTTCTTAATATAAGGAAAATGAAATAGGAAATAAGGATAGAGGAGATGCCAGGGCTTGCGGATGCCTGCAGGTCTACCTTGGATATCCGCGTGGACTGAAGGTAGCCTCTAACTACGGTCCAAAGTCAACAGCACTAGGATCTGCACAAAAGAGTACAGAGTGTAGCATCAGCACAATCGACCCCATGTGCTGGTAAGTCCCTAGCCTAACCTCGACGAGGTAGTGACGAGGCTAGACCATACTACCATATAAACCTGTACACTTCAAATATATACAGCAAAAAAGAAATACAGAAATAACCAGTCGAAATGGGAGGGGGAGCATGCTATGGGGGAGATAACAATTCCGAATTGAAAGGCACCAAATAAACGAAAGAACCAGCATAACTCGGATATCAACCAAGAATCAGAAATCAATAAATGCACGGCATCACCCTTCGTGCTTTTACTCTCATCCTCACCAAAGCAATAATATAATAAAAATGCACATGGCATTACCCTTCGTGCTTTTACTCTCTTTCCTCACCATATAATCAATAATATCGTCACGGAATGGTACATCGTACGACACGGCATCACCCTTAGTGCTTTACACTCTTTCCTCACTATAATACACGACATCACCTTCGTCCTTTATACTCTTTCCTCAAAAGACAAACAATGCACGGCATCACCCTTTGTGCTTTAACGCTCTTCCTCACCCCAAACAACAATCACAAACAATAATGCAAGGGAATAAATAAAACGCAATAAATATCCCGGCAAGGGAACAACGATTCAACAAATAAATCCCGAAAAAGGAACAACATCAATAATATCAACATCCCGGCAAAGGAGATAACCAATAAATCAACAATAGCCTGGCAAGGGTGTCAACATAATAACTTCTTTTCTTTCTCACTTTTACTTCACAATTCACTTCATAACTCGAGCCAATTCTCTAGAGATTCAATTATCACTTACACTTCCACAATTCGTTACACAATTTGAGCCAACACTCCTTAATGTTAATAGGTCACAATTCCTTCCACAAACTTTACACAACATATAGAAACCATCACCAAGGCTTGAAAAATACAATGAAGTCATGAAAATCACAATATAAGACCCACGGACATGCTAGACACCAATGTATAAATACTCGTCACCATGTCTATACGCTGTACTCAACAAATTACCGCATAGCAAATAGGACTCAACTCCTAATCCCTCAAGCTAAAGTTAGACCAAACTCTTACCTCGATGTCACGAACACAATTCACGCTTCAATTATAGCTTTACCCCTCGATTACACCACCAATTTGTTCGTACCTAGTCGCAAGTTACTTATTTACATTAATAAATGCTAAATGAATCAATTCGAATGCATAAAAATAGATTTCCCAAAGTTTTACCCAAAAAGTCAAAAATTGCCCCGGACCCACATGAAAAATCCGAGGTTCAAACCAAAACCCGATCACTCATTACCCCACGAACTCAAATATATAATTTATTTTGAAATCGGACCTCAAATCGAGGTCCAAATCCCCGATTTTTGAAAAAATTAGGTTCTACCAAAACATCCACTTTTTCCCATGAAAATTATTGATTTGAAGTTGAAATCATATTAAAAAATGTTAAGAATTGAAGGAAGTTTGTTAAAAACGACTTACAATTGATTTGGAGAAGAAGAAATCCTTGAAAAATCGCCTAAGTGTGTTTATGTTTTAGAGAATGTGAAAAATGGGTTTAAAATCGTCTAAGTATAAAAGTTGCAGGTCTCAGATGTGGTAATTGCGAACCCCGACCTCTGCTATTATGGGAATTGCGAAACAACGCTCATATTTGCGAACCCTTCAGGAAAATAGGACCTTCGCATTTGCGAACAACTTGTCGCATTTGCGACTACGGGAAATGCGACAACTTCTTCGCATTTGCGACTCAAGGCTGGAATAGGGATTTTTGCATTTGCGAAAGAAATCTCGCATTTGCGAGACTGAGCTGGCCTAGCTTCCTTCGCATTTGCGATCAGTCACTCGCATTTGCGATATCGCATTTGCGAGCCATGCGAAGCCTGCAGGCTTGCTACGCACAGCTGAAATCTGCAATTTTTCTAAGTTCAAAATGCACGTCGTGGCCTATCCAAAACTTACCCGAGCCCTAGGGACTCCAAATCAAATATACACCCAACCTCAAAAATATCCTACGGACTTATTCGTGAAATAAAATTACCAAAATAACATCATGAACATCAAATCAAACCTCAAGATCAATGAAATTTTTCAAAACTTCCTTAAACATCAATTTTGCATTTAAGGTCCAAATCACGTCAAACGGATTCCGTTTCTCATCAAACTTCACAGAATTATCTTAAATCATATATAAGACCTGTACCGGGTACCGGAACTAAATTACAGGCTCGATAACAACATGTTCTAATCAAAGTTCATTTCCAAACCTTATAAATAATTTTAGAAAATAATTTTCTTTAAAAATTCTTTTCTCGGGCTTGGGACCTCGAAATTCGATGTCGGGTATACGCCCAAGTCCCATATTTTCCTACGGACACTCCGGGACCGTCAAATCATGGGTCCGGGTCCGTTTACCCAAAACATTGATCGAAGTCAAATTAATTCACTTTATAGTCAAAATTTATCATTTTTCACAGATTTTCACATATAGGCTTTCCGGCTATGCGCCCGGACTATGCACGCTAATTGAGGTAATGCTAAAAGAGGTTTTTAAGGCCTCAAAATGCAGAAATTTATTTTAAAAATAAGTGGTGACCTTTTGGGGCATCACACGATCGTTCCTTGTTTGTGCACCTGTGAGAATGCTCGTGTTCCTATCCCAAACCATGAAGAGATAAAGTATGATAAGTTAAACCCAAACGACATTGCCTGTTACCTTGACCTGGTAAGTCGGTGGAGCAGGAAGGGCGTTGTAAGGCTACTTGCTCCATCCCATTCTCGAACGGCGGTTTCGGATTTGGCAGCCATGTTTGGCTTCATCGTTAGTCGCGTCTAGGCTTCTCGTGGGCCGAACTTACTCTGCCCGTTGGAATCTCAAGACCGAGTCCCAATTCGATCCCATCCGATATGCGCAAACAATAAGGGAAACATGTTATACTTTTTCATAAATTACATAGTGTGTATGGGTACGAGAATAAGGCAGGAAATGCCCGTTATTCACACAGTAGGTTGTCGTCCCTTTCTAAGAGATGGGCATACAGGTCGGCATATAAAGTAAATAAGACAAATAGGATTGAGGTCACGCTAAGTGCGTAGTGACCGTGATCCCACTTTGAACATGCATATGACGTGCCAAACCTATCGTTACAGATGAGGCGAGGATTTTGTATAGATATCGAACATAATTTTGATTTCATGCAAAGATCTGGCCCTGATTGGTTCGGTTGTTTCAAAAGCTTGCCCACAACTTTTTCAAGTTTATGTTTACACAGAGGGTGGGGCTATAGCCACCGTGAGGCGGAAGTCTGGCTTTAGATGTAGAGGGAACTAAACATTTGGCTAAGAAATCCCCACAGATGACCCCAAATTGTTCGACCAAAAAGTATTAAGTTCTTTGTTGAACTAATTAATGAGAAAATTGGGGATAAATTTTAACCAAGGATAATTAACTCTAGATCAAAGCACGTTAAATACGAGAATAGAATATAATCAAGCTTATAACCCTTTTTAAGATTATAAAAGATATCAAACATAAATGATAAGCTTACATTCTTGACGTATTGTTCCGTAATGTAAGGACAAAGAAGAAAAAAAAGGAATGCCATTGACAGCTATGAGATCTATCTTTATCGATTCAGCAATGACGATTACAAAGATTTGCAACCAAGATCTAGACTTTTGTTTTATTTTCGTTAGAGATGTTCTCTTGTTCTTCTGTCCCCTTTTCTTGAAGGAGAGAAACCCCCTTTTCTGTCTTCTTCCCTCCTATATATATTATAAGTATTCCCTTCTGTCCAACGGTCCTTAGCCAGAATACCCTCGTCCCTTGATTGTACTTTATATTGCTCTCCTTAAGTATCAAGACATATACTTCGCCGTACAAGCTTTCTGATGGCTCAATCTCGACAGTGGCCGAGATGCTTGTCGTTATTACGCCTTGTGGATACGACCACGGCTTAATCGACCTCTTGCCATTCCTTTTAGTACTAATCTACGTATGGTCAAATTTTGACCCATACAAATATTCTTGGGGACTTTAGTCAAATCAATAAATGAAGCATGTTTAAAGATATAAAAAGAAACTAAAATAAGGATTAAAAGCAGCTCAAGACATTATTAAATGACGTCATCCTTTACCTCTATAGAAATATTTGTAAAACTCACGAGTGTTTAGACCAAGTTATAGTATTAATTTACCATAGTTAGCTAATTTAATGTGGCAAAATATGTAACAAATAATCATGATTTAGTGAAAGAAGTGTACACGTCTATACGCGACAACCTAATTGTAAGTTTTTACGAAATCTTTTTTGCACAAACTATCATTCTTAGAAATGTTATTTACAGATTAGTCTGTACTATTTTGTTCTAAAATTTTGAACTAAAAATTTTAATTTCGAAATAGTATTTAAATTAAAAAATTAAAATTCGAGAAGCATTGATTAATTCCTAAATAACTGGTGGTTATTTGATGTTATTTCTAGACTAGATATCTTTTGGAATCAAAGTCTACCCGGTACGTGTAGCTACTTATTTGCTTATTTGGTTAGTTTAATAAATTAGCAAATAGCATAATTATTACAAAGAAATAATGTCAAGGAGAAAAAAATACTTTTTAGAACTAGCCTTATTAGGTCAGCCGTCCTTATCTAAGATTCTGCATATCACATTCCCTTTATTTTAGGTGAATTTATTTAGAACGGCGGCGAACAGTTTGGCTTTTTGGATAATTTCTAATTTCTTCTTCAATAAAAAACAAAAAAAATACTAGAAGTATAGAGAAAAAAATAGTTTCAATTATAAAGCTAATAATACGAATATATCGTTAGCAGTCCAATATGAACTAAAAAAGATTCAAAGAAATCGAATATAATCGTAAGTGTTATATCGTAAGTGTTCTAACTTATATATCAATGATAATAGTAGATAATATTGCACTTTTGGCCAATAGTTATAATTAGTAAATTCTATTTTAATGCTTATGATAAAATTTTGCTAAACATATTGAATATTCAATAAATGCAGAAAAGTCTTGGTCTCATTATTATTGTGGCTTTAGGATGGTGCCAAAAAATAATTTATTGATTCCACTTCCTCATTTAGGTCGATCAGTATTCCTTCCTTTTTATTTAAAAAAGAAATCCAGAGTGGCTAGGTCTAAAATAAGTGAAGAGAAATGAGAATCGATTTGCTTATTTAGGTAAATGGTAGTTTAATTCATTTTTTTTTCATTGGAAATGTCAATAATTGAGCAGAAAATGAAGTTATTACTGTATGTATATGCAAGGTTAAAATTATTTTTTTTATGTATATATAATATTGATGTTGAATTTACTTAACCTTTTCGCGTGTTTACTTATTTATATTTTATATTATTTTGGTAAAAAAAACATTTGGCTTCGCCACTATATACTAAGTTTAACTTTTATAATAGTTTGATACTTGATACTTCTTGACCAAATTCACGTTGCCATTGATCGATTAAAACTAGAGCAGTTAAAATGGGCTTGGCCCGTGAGGCCAGTTCAACCAGCCCTCTATTTAAGTAGGGTTGGGCTAGGAATTTTTTAGCTCATTTAAAACTAAGGCTTATTAGTCCAGTCCAAGTCAGCCCACTAGCCCTTGAGGCTTGACTGAGGCTAGGTTTGGGCCGGTCCGTTGGCAAAAAATTAATGAAATTCAAATTATTTAAATATTAAATAATTAATATTTAAAAAAAAATAAAACTAAAAAGCTATTAACTGTAATCCCCATTCCCAACCTTAGATTGTTCATTTAGCCTTCCATATCAACTAGAATTTAGATTTTTAACATGCATATAATATGAAAAAATTAGTTTACGACTATGTACTTGGTGGACGATGCAAAGCTTTTGTGGAGGATGCGCGTGGCTGACAACACAAGTGCTGGTAGGTAGAAAATTGACTCTTGGGAAGGGCTGAAAAAAGAGTTGAAGGATTATGAGCTAGATTGCTGGAGATCGTTTGAAGAAGATGAAACAAACTGGAATGGTAAAGATTATGTCAAAGATTTCAGTTCTTTGATGTTGGATGTAAGCAACAGGTCTGAGGAAGACAAGCTGCACAATTTCTGTTACGAGTTGCAGTTACGGGCGCAGATAGAGCTGCAAGGGCAGAACGTGAAAGACCTTCCTAGTGCCATCGCTACTGCGGATGCGTTGGGTGATTTCTGGATGGGACAAGATGGTTCTGATTTCTCTACTACTTCAAAGTCCAAAAACGCGAACAAGGACAAGGCAAAAGAGTGAATGAAAAACGGAAATAACAAGGGTAATGTTGTTGAGGGAAAAGCAACGTGTTGGACCTTCAACAAACAAGGGACAAAATAGCAGATTTGATGGCTGTTTTATTTGCAAAGGACCACAAAAGACGAGGGACTGTCCAAAACTTGAACGGCTTACAACTTTGTTTGCTGAAGAAAAAGGTGGAGATAAGACGAACAAGGAAGAACGTGAGCAGGAGGCGGCATATTTAGGGCCTATGGTGGTGCAGAAAAATGTGAAAACTGCTTCGTCGAGGACGACGAATTCTTCGGGTGGGGGTAGTTTGTTAGCCCCTTCACAAAGTTCCTCGGCGGGTATGGGTTGTGACAAGGATTTTCATGATGGCCTTGGCACACAACCTGAAAAATGGGGCAACATCATCACGAGCAGCTCGACATGACAAACTATGCGGGGTGACAAACGCACTTTCAACGGAAGCAAGGCGCATTTCACTTGGACGTGCGAGTTGGAATAACAATGGCGAGGCAAAGCCATGTCAAAGCAGGGGCAAAGACATGGCAAGACAAGGCAAGGTAATACAGGACAAGTAATGACAACTGATGCGGGTAGATTTGATCAAGTTGAGGGCGACTTGACATAAGCGGGCAGCTGTGGCAATGGGCGTGTGCGGCTAAGTCAGTGGGCGGCAAGTTGTGGCCATGACATTGGGGCGGAGCAGTGTCAAAGGCCAAGACTAGGCACAATACCAGCCTTGAGCGTGCAGCAACTGGGCAAAACATGAACATGCAATGCACAAGCAGCAATTACAAAACATGTGTTGGGCATATGTCAAGTAGTTGGCGGTTACAACCACATCCAAAACATGGCTGATCATGAGCTAAATTGTTGGCACATTTTTGTATCATGTCTTAGCATATTTTCCCATCAGTTGGGGCTTGTCAACTGATTGTCTAAATTACTGCCATGTGTAATTGGATAGCTTGCACTATAAATGTGAGCAAAAGGCTGTCCCAAATAGGCAGAGCTTAGTCTTGTGGCATATGTATTAGCCAAATTTCGTCTAAACAATTCCTAAAGGTGGAAAATTCTTTTTTGGGGCAGGGAACTAGGAATTTCTTTGTCTTGGCCACAGGGTTGGCTTATTGTGTTCTTGTATTCACATATTAATACGAGTTGGGAAGAAATTCCTGTAAATTTGCGAGTGCCTTTACTTATTTTATTTGCTGCCTAAATCATTCTAAGCCCAAACATCCCTAAAATAAATCTAAGTGTTGGAAAGGTTGAAGTTAAGGCTGGGCTTAACTGTCGCACGGAGGTGAACCTTGAGCAGAATTCGAATGAAATGAATCACGCCCGTGTTAATTAGCAGTCCAATATGAACCAAAAACGATTGAAAGAAATCGAATATAATCGTATGTGTTATGTATATATCAATAATAATAATAGATAATATTGCACTTTTGGTGCATAAGTTATAATTAGTAAATTCTTATTTTAATTCTTATAATATTTAGCTATACACATTTAACATTCAATTAAATGCAGAAAAGTCATATTCTCATTATTATTGTGGCTTTATGACGATGCCAAAAAAGAAAATATTGATTCCACTTCCTCATTTAGGTCGATCAGTATTCCTACCTTTTTATTTAAAAGAGAAATCCGCAGGGATTAGGTCTAAAATAAGTGAAGCGAAAGGAAAACGTTTGCTGAGAAATGAGAATCGATTTGCTTATTTAGGTAAATGGTAGTTTAAGACTTTAAGTTTCATTTTTTTCATTGGGAATGTCAATAATTGAGCTGAAAATGAAGTTATTATCGTATGTATATACAACGTTAAAATTACCTTTTTACGTATATATAATATTGATGTTGAATTTACTTAACCTTTTCATGTATTTACTTATTTATATTTTTATATTATTTTGGTAAAAAAAAAAATGGCCTCGCCACTATGTACTGTTAGTAAAACTTTAGAAGTGACGAAACCAGAAAATAAAAAGAACAGAAATGGACAGAATTATGTTCCGAGCCCACAAGTTTCTTGTGTGTCCTTAAAGAATCTTATCCCCTCACTGTTGCCCAAGGTTGACGGATAAATTCTTCCCAGGATAGAACGGAAGTTCCAACTTAGCGGTAGCGGCACTTCAAACCACTAAGTTATCGGCGAACTCAAAATAATGGAGCAAACCACACGAAGAACAGAACTTACTTTGTTTTAAAGTAATGATGCAGAAAGAAAAAGAAGCAGAAATTTTTCGGAGTGAAAAAATTCTGAAGGAAAGGCCAGATATTTATAGCCAACGAATTTGGATTGAAAGGGTGCGAAAGTGGCTTTTCATATTTGCAGGTGGCTATTCGTGAAAGACAGCCTTTCAAATGGCTGTTTAATTAACGCGGGAAGATTCAAAAAATTAAAGACGAAATAATTAATTAATAACGGTCATATTAATATAAAATATTAATATTTAATTAATTAATTTCATTTTATTGGTCCAAAAAATTATCAATCAATCATATCAATTGACCGAATCCGAAGCCGAAGCCGAAGCCGAAGCCGAAGCCGAGCCGAGCGACGACGACGACGGCGAGAGGCCCCTTCCTCTTATCTCTTTTTAAGAGCTTAAGGAAGTGCTTCTATATTTAAACCCAACAAAATGCTCGTCTTTAACCAATGAGGGACAAAGTGCAGAAGCTAAAGTTGTCTTTTCACCTTCTTCCCTCATTTCCCATTCACACCACCACTTTAACCCCAACAATCTCCCACATGAATGGGGAATGATGATCATGCATGAAAAATTTTGTGTGATTCGCAACTAAGGACTAATTGCATCGGGATAAGTAGGTTTCCCTTTGAACTTTCCGTAGTGAATATATATCGGAGATACTCGGTCAATCGGTAGATTTGATATCTTTGAACCGTCGAGCTTTAGTGTATACCTAGACAACATATGTCACACAAATAATCCTTATCCATCTTTTGGTTCTCATTGTTGTGTTCGTTTTAGCCATGAACACTGCCTGGTTTCATAAGTGCATAGAGAACTGGCCTTTACTACATTCTCTTTGAAGCGGCTTATACTTCACACTTATATAGGTGATTCCTAAACGTGTTATCCCATAGATACACTATTTGATATACCCTATATCAAACTTAGAAATCATTAAAAAGCCTTAACGCTTCATCCTTGGTACTGAACATTGTCTGCATCACGAGAATGGACCAAAATTTTATTTGACAATGTTAGACTGTCACTAATGACTTTGTTTGATCTCCTTGAACCTAGATCGTGGGATCTCCAGTCTTCTAGGTAGAGTTACCGCCATAGTGACTTGTCCTCGGCCATAGTCCCATTCCCTTTGATGATTTTTCAACTGCCTCTCTAGGTAAGCCTTTTGTAAGCGGATCCGATACATTATCTTTTGACTTTACGTAGTCAATTGTGATAATTCCACTAGAGAGTAGTTGTCTAACGGTATTGTGTGTTCGTCGAATGTGACGAGATTTTCCGTTATACATAACGCTCCCTGCCCTTCCTATTGCTGCTTGACTGTCGCAATGTATGCATACAGGTGCCAAAGGTTTGGGCCAAAAAGGAATATCTTCTAAGAAATTCCGGAGCCATTCAGCTTCTTCACCGGCCTTATCTAAAGCTATAAACTCAGACTCCATTGTAGAACGAGCGATGCATGTCTGTTTGGATGACTTCCAAGCCACTGCTCCTCCACCAATAGTAAAAACGTATCCACTTGTGGATTTTGTTTCAGTTGATCCGGTGATCCAATTTGCATCACTATATCCCTCAATTACTGCGGGATAATTATTGTAATGCAACGCATAGTTTTGAGTATATTTTAAATATCCCAAAACTCGTTTCATTGCTATCCAATGAGCATGGTTGGGATTACTTGTGTATCGACTAAGCTTGCTTATTGCACAAGCTATATCTGGTCGTGTGCAATTCATAATGTACATCAAACTACCCAACACTCGAGCATATTCCAATTGAGATTTGCTTTCGCCTTTGTTCTTTACAAGAATATGGTTTAAATCAATTGGCGTTTTTGCTTCTTTAAAGTCCAAATACTTGAATTTTTCAAGAACCATTTTAATATAATGAGATTGAGACAAAGCTAGACCTTGAGGAGTCTGTAGGATTTTAACTCCCAAAATTAAATCGGCAACTCCTAAGTCTTTCATATCAAACTTGCTAGTAAGCATGCGCTTAGTAGCATTTATGTTAGCAATATCGTTACTCATTATCAACATATCATCCACATATAGACAAACAATGACAATTTGATTTGGAGTATTCTTAATGTAAACACATTTATCACACTCATTGATCTTGAAACCATTTGACAACATTGTTTGATCAAATTTTGCATGCCATTGTTTTGGTGCTTGTTTTAATCCATAAAGTGACTTCACAAGTCGACAAACCTTCTTTTCTTTTCCGGAAACTACAAACCCTTCAGGTTGTTCCATATAGATTTCTTCCTCTAAATCCCCATTTAAGAAGGCCGTCTTTACATCCATCTGATGGATTTGAAGGCTATACACGGCGGCTAACGCTATTAACACCCGAATAGATGTAATCCTTGTTACCGGCGAGTATGTGTCAAAGTAATCAAGACCTTCTCGTTGTCTAAATCCTTTAACAACTAATCTTGCCTTGTATTTGTCAATAGTACCATCAGCTTTCATTTTCCTTTTGAAAATCCATTTAGAACCCAAAGGTTTATTTCCTGGAGGAAGATCAACCAATTCCCAAGTATGATTACTTAATATGGATTCTATTTCACTATTGACTGCCTCTTTCCAATATTGTGCTTCCGAGGAAGACATTGCTTCTTTGAACGTTTGAGGCTCATTTTCCAATAAGAAAGCCAGAAAATCTGGTCCAAAGGAAGTAGCTGTCCTTTGACGTTTACTACGTCTTGAATTTTCCTCATTAAATGTATCTTCCTTTTCTTCTTCCCGAGGTCGCTTAGATTTTTCTTTAGATGACTCACATTCCATTTTATACGGATAAATGTTCTCAAAAAATTCAGCATTATCCGATTCAATTACCGTATTAATATGAATATCGGAATTTTCTGATTTATGAATCAAAAACCGATATGCCCTACTATTTGATGCATATTCTACGAAAATGCAATATTTTAAGTTGGGTTTCCTTCCTTTCCATTTTTCATATGGAATGGATTGTGTTTTGCTATGGGGAACTCGATTCAGTATTTGGTTAGCTGTAAGAATAGCTTCCCCCCACAAGTTCTGAGGCAAACCAGAGCTAATTAATAGGGCATTCATCATTTCCTTTAATGTTCTATTTTTTCTTTCCGCAATTCCATTAGATTGCGGTGAGTAAGGGGCAGTCGTTTGGTGAATAATGCCATTTTCCAAACATATTTCTTCAAAAGGAAATTCATACTCGCCGCCTCTATCACTTCTTATCATTTTGATCTTTTTATTTAATTGCGTTTCAACTTCATTTTTGTACTGTTTGAATGCGTCTATTGCTTCATCTTTACTATTAAGTAAGTAAATATAGCAATATCTAGTACTGTCGTCAATGAAAGTTATGAAATACTTTTTCCCACCGCGAGATGGTATTGACTTCATATCGCAAATGTCCGTGTGAATTAAGTCTAAAGGATTTGAATTCCTTTCAACTGACTTGTAAGGATGCTTACCATACTTTGATTCCACACATATTTGACATTTTGAGTTATTGCATTCAAACTTAGGTAGTACTTCCAAATTAATCATTTTCCGCAAAGTTTTAAAATTGACATGACCTAAACGTTCATGCCATAAATTATTTGACTCAAACAAGTAAGAAGAAGCAGAAATTTTATTCATATCAATGGCAATTACATTGAGCTTAAAAAGGCCCTATGTCAGGTAACCTTTTCCTACGTACATTTCATTCTTACTAAGTACAACTTTGTCAGAAACAAAAACACATTTAAACCCATTCTTGATTAGAAGCGATGTTGAGACTAAATTCTTCCGCATTTCAGGAACATGAAGAACATCCTTTAAGGTCACAATCTTTCCAGAAGTCATCTTCAAAGCCACTTTGCCTGTTCCTTCGATTTTTGCAGTAGCGGAGTTTGCCATAAACACTGTCTCATTAGGTCCAGCGGGATCATAAGAATTTAACAACTCTTTGTTAGCACAAACATGTCGAGTTGCTCCTGAGTCAATCCACCATTCTCGAGGATTTCCGACTAAGTTGCATTCTGAAAACATGGCACATAAGTCGTCGATTTCATCATTCTTCTCAATCATGTTCGCTTGACTTTTCTTTTTGTCCTTCTTTGGTGCACGACATTCATTAGACTTATGTCCAACCTTACCACAGTTGTGGCAATTACCTTTGAACCTTTTCTTATTTGGATAATTCTTTGATCCAGACAGCTTCTTCCTCTTTCTACTTGTTGAAGCTTCCTCAACAACATTAGCCCCCATTATTACACGAGATTTCTTCTCAGCAGCCTTGTTGTCTTCTTCAATCCGCAGACGAACAATAAGGTCTTCAAGCGTCATTTCCTTGCGCTTATGTTTCAAGTAATTCTTAAAGTCCTTCCATAGCGGAGGCAACTTTTCAATAAATGCCGCAACTTGAAACGCCTCATTTATGACCATACCTTCAATCATAAATTTATAATTAGTACAATAATTAATATCTTGAATAAAAATATTAATTTGTTTTGTACCTTCAGCAAGGAGGTCATGAACAATAACTTGCAGTTCTTGAACTTGTGTTATAACTGATTTACCATCAATCATTTTAAACTCCAGAAATTTGGCGGCCACAAACTTCTTTAATCCAGCATCTTCTGTCTTGTACTTCTTTTCAAGAGCATTCCATAATTCTCTTGATGTTTTCATGACGCTATAAACGTTGTACAAGCCATCTTCTAGCCCACTTAGAATATAGTTTTTGCACAGGAAATCAGAGTGCTTCCAAGCCTCAATAACAAGGAAGCGCTCGTTGTCAGGGGTTCCTTCAGGCACGACTGGAACATCCTCTTGAATGAACCTTTGTAGACTTAGAGTAGTTAGATAAAAGAACATCTTTTGCTGCCATCTCTTAAAGTCTATACCCGAAAATTTTCCCGGCTTTTCCGCTGGTGGCATAGCCGTTGCAGGTGCAGTAGGACGGCTAGGAACAATAACAGTCGCAGCAGAATCACTTTGTTCCTCTCCGTTAGCCATTTCTGTCAATATGACACAAACAGATTTAGTAAATGGTGAAGTATTTAATTCTTCAAACCAAGACAACACAGTGAAGAGATTATTCTTCAAACCGATTTTATCACTGTGAAGAGATTATTCTTCAAACAGATTGATCACAGTGAAGAGATTATTCTTCAAACTGATTTTAACAGAATGAAGAGATTATTCTTCAAAAACTGTTAAGTAAACGACGAAGGTTTCAGACACTTTAACAATCAGAATAACACTGATATATATAAATAAGATTCTTTAAGCTTGTTAGTAAAACTTTAGAAGTGACGAAACCAGAAAATAAAAAGAACAGAAATGGACAGAATTATGTTCCGAGCCCACAAGTTTCTTGTGTGTCCTTAAAGAATCTTATCCCCTCACTGTTGCCCAAGGTTGACGGATAAATTCTTCCCAGGATAGAACGGAAGTTCCAACTTAGCGGTAGCGGCACTTCAAACCACTAAGTTATCGGCGAACTCAAAATAATGGAGCAAACCACACGAAGAACAGAGCTTACTTTGTTTTAAAGTAATGATGCAGAAAGAAGAAGAAGCAGAAATTTTTCGGAGTGAAAAAATTCTGAAGGAAAGGCCAGATATTTATAGCCAACGAATTTGGATTGAAAGGGTGCGAAAGTGGCTTTTCATATTTGCAGGTGGCTATTCGTGAAAGACAGCCTTTCAAATGGCTGTTTAATTAACGCGGGAAGATTCAAAAAATTAAAGACGAAATAATTAATTAATAACGATCATATTAATATAAAATATTAATATTTAATAATTAATTTCATTTTATTGGTCCAAAAAATTATCAATCAATCATATCAATTGACCAAAGCCGAAGCCGAGCGAGCGACGACGACGGCGCGAGGCCCCTTCCTCTTATCTCTTTTTAAGAGCTTAAGGAAGTGCTTCTATATTTAAACCCAACAAAATGCTTGTCTTTAACCAATGAGGGACAAAGTGCAAAAGCTAAAGTTACCTTTTCACCTTCTTCCCTCATTTCCCATTCACACCACCACTTTAACCCCAACATGTACTAATTTCAACTTTTATAATAGGTTGATACTTTATACTTCTTGAGCAAATGCACGTTGCCATTCATCGATTAAAACAACGATGTCTATCAAGATTATAATAATCATTTTAACTTTAGTTATCGTTCAAAGTTTGTAATAAACTTGTAATCAAGTTAAATTGTACGCTCTCAATGTCGACGAATATTCTTCTAAAATAGCAATTAAAGAGGTTTTATATATAAAAGAAAAACGTGTTTTGTAACATATTATTCAACGATAAATTTTTACACATCGAATGATTCCTTTATTCTACAAACCACGTGAACTATTATATGCTATTACCCATTTAGCACGCTTAAATATCACTTTTGGATGCGAGATAATACTTACTTAATTATGCAAGTGAATTTCGAATATCAAATACTTAAAAAAAAAAAAACTCAAATGGAAAGAAAAGAAGTGTCTTTGATCACCTAGTTCTTTTTTTTTAAACTACTGTAAGCCTATAAACTAGCATTTCCGTAGTTGGCCATAAAATTTTATTGCTTACTAGCTCTCCAACCCTATTTGTAGGTGGGGATTCTTTTTCTTTTTCTTTTTCTTTATATATATATGTGACCTAAGGAAACGAAAATGTCATATCATGGGAAAGGGAAAATGAATGCTTTGTAATTATTTCGTAGCATGTCTTTTCTAGTTCTTATAAAATAAATTGTGATCGAGTAGTTATTGTTCAATTTGCAAGTCTTTATCGCTATCTACTTTGAGATCTTTAAAATAAATAAATTAATATATTTTCTGAAATGAAAAAGGAGATGAAAGAGACAGAGTAATGCAGAGAAAGAGATGTTATGTCAAATCTTATAAGACAAAAAACAAATTTTCCCTCTTATGTGCACGCATAATCATTCAGGTTGTTGCTTGTCATTTTCTAGTTTTTATTACTTTTTTTCGGTCCACAATAAGTGTCCAATTTACTTTTAGTACGCCCATTAAAAAAATACTAAATCATATACAAAATTACCTAGTATGACTAAACTACCCTTATTTAGTAAGTTAATGTGATGAGAGAGAAATTTTTCTAGGGATATGCACATAAGGGTAAAAGAGTAAAAACAAATTGAATTTTTTCTTGATTACCTAACTAGACACTTATTATGGACCAAAATCAAAAAGTAAATTGGACACTTATTACGGACCGGAGTGAGTATTACTCTTGGCTTTAGAGGGAAAAAAGAAGGACCATTTGTATCTATACTCGCTTTTTATGTCACGTTTTAACTTGTGTTCATTTCGCAAAAAAAATTGCAAGCGTACACATTTTTTCGCATAACTTCAGCATATGGGGCTAAAGTAACAAAGACAAGCACGCAAAATTCAGCATTCTGGTAGCGGGGCCTGAAGTTCAGCTCTAGAACTGAAGTTTTTATTTTGTAACCGGCGAACTTCAGCTCTAGAGCTTAAGTTTTTATTTTGTAATTGACGAACTTCAGCGCTAGAGCTAAAGTTTTTATAAACTTATATATGAGAGAACAACATGTGTTAAACTGAAGGTTATACTTCTGACAATTCTTTCCTTTTTGAACTTAAAGTCTAATTCTCCCCTCTAGAAACTATATCAGGGAGCGTGCTGGATGAGCATGACAATTAATTTGCGCATTTGCAACCTCAGTTTTTTTCCCATTACTGCTAGATTGCAAAAGAAATTCTTGTAATGTTGTTTTGTTAGAGGAAGTGCAACTTTGAAATTTTTGTTGAACATATATGGTTTTGTGAGAAGCTCAAGAAATGGTTGAAAAAATATATATAGCATTCTTTTTACTAGGGCTGAAGTTTTTATTTTTGTAACTGGTGTTGGTTTGTTATTTAACTTGCATTTGTAAATAATAATTCGGGAGAAAAGAACGTTAGCGTATAAACGTAAATATAAATGAAACAGTAATTAATTCGAGCCCACTGAATTCACAGTATTTTCTTAAGGAATTTAATCCCCTCCTAGTACCCAAGGTCATGGATTATTTCCTCCCAGGATAGAACGAATTTACACACTGGTGTAGCAGTACTTCAAAGCCTAGTGTTTCAGTGAACACAAAGTTCGACAGCAAATCACACTTACGAATGCTTTATTTGTAGTTAAAAATAATGTAAAATAATGGAGGAGAACCCAAAAGTCAAATAAAAATTCTGAGAGGAAGGACTGCAATTTATAGCCGATGTTGAGTTCTTACTGAAGAGGATATCAATGTTTTTTAGTGTTGACTTTGCTCTAATAGCTACTACCCATATTTATAGTGTAGTTAGCTTGTTAAGAGAATGAGCAATCACTAGGCTATTATGAAGGAAGCACTTAACATGGTGGAATGAGCACTTGCTCATGGAACACTAGGCTGCCAATGGACAATGGGTGCATGCACTTAGCCGAAGAACCTATGGATTGAAAAATATCTGTTACAAATACGGATAATATTACGTTAATATTCACTATTAACAAATAAATTTGGTCGAAAAAACTAAACAATCGATCATTTGAGTCGAAGCCGAAGCCGAGCGAGCGAGCGAGCGACGGCGTGAGGCTTGCCTTATTCTTAACTCTTTAAGAGCTACATGAAGTGCATTTGTATATAAACCCACCAAAATCCTTTTTCTCTTCCAATATGGGACAATGTCTCATTAAAAAAAAAAGAAAAACTTAAAATTTTACTCAAAAATTTTATTTTTCCTCCATTTCGCATTCACCCTCTTTTTAATACTTTTTAATATTAAAAAGAAACTCAACAACTGGGGAACATCAGCTCTAGAGCTGAAATTTTTGTTTTATAACTGGGGAACTTCAGCTCTAGAGCTGAAGTTTTTGTTTGTAACTAGCGAACTTTAGCTCTAGAGCTGAAGTTTTTGTTTGTAACTGGCGAACTTCAGCCTACTAGATTATGAATGCTCCATATATCTTTTCAGCTTGTTGGAAGGTTTGTCTCTTATTTATGTCTTTTTCTTTTTCAGTATACTCTTTTATCAATTATTTCTTGCAAATTGAAAATTGTGGTTGAATAAGTCATTAGTTGTGAAGAACCGAGTTGGACGAATTGAGGCAAAATTTAATAATCCTTCAAGCTTCAAAAACCAAACATTGAAAATGCTTGGTGATTTCTTCAATCTTGAAAGCCAATTCGCCTTCCATTCTTTCTCTAAGAGTGATTCAATATGATTAAAGAAACTATGAGATTATGAGTATTTGTGACGACCCAAAGGGTCATCATCTATTTCCTCATTCGTTTCGTGCTTCCGAGGTCTTGAAAACCTCATTTATTATTTGTTTCGATTTGCGTGCGCAATCCGGGAGCGTAGCCGAAAAGCTTTTATGTTGAAATATGTGAATTCTGTAAAACATTTGAAGAATTTTGATATTAATATGATTAAAGTTGACTTTGGTCAACATTTTGTGTAAACGGATCCGGACCCGAGATTGGACGGTCCCGAAAGGTCTGTAGAAAAATATGGGACTCGGGCATGTGCCCGGAGTCGAATTCCGAGGTCTAGAGCCCGAGGAAAGAATTTTTCTGTTAAATTATTTTTCTGAAATTATTAAGGAAAATGGAGATGAAAATTGATCAAAAGACTGAGGTATCGGGCTCGTATTTTGGTTTCGACGCCCGGTACAAGTCTTATATATTATTTAAGCGCTTTCTGTGAAGTTTGGTCGAAATCGAACGTCGTTTGACGTGTTTCGGACTATAAGTTCCAAGTTTGAAAGTTCATGAAGTTTACAAAAAAATCATGTGTTTTGAGGCTTGATTCTATGTAAATGATGTTACTTTTGCGATTTGATCGCACGAGTAAGTCCGTAGGATGTTTTTGAGGTTGTGTACATGTTTGGTTTGGAGCCCCGAGGGCTCGGGTGAGTTTTGGATAGGCATCGGATCGCATTTTCTCATTTTTTAAAATCTGGTATTTTCACTGCTGGTGTCTTCGCATTTGTGAAGAAATAATCGCAAATGCGATAATTGCAAATGCGACCACCTGATCGCAAATGCGAAAAGAGGGAGGCCTGGCAGGTATAGCAAATGCAAAGGGGCAGGGATCGCAAATGCGAGACTCTCTTCGCAAATGCGAAGGTCCAGATTTTTGCCCTGGCTTCGCAAATGCGAAGCTTTGTTCGCAATTCCCACATCCGAGGCCCAGCAAATTTTATACTTAGTCGAATTTTCATCACTTTTCACCATTCTTTCAAAACCTAAACACCATAGGCAATTTTCAAGAGCAAACTTCATCCCAAATCACTTGTAAATTGATTTTTACTCAATTCTTTCAATCTTTAACATCATTAAACATGTTTTCCACTTGAAATCAAGAATTTTCATGGGTGAAATTGGGATTTTAGGGTAGAACCTAGGTTTTCTATAAATTGGGGAGTTGGACCTCGATTTGAGGTCCGATTTCAAAACAAATTAGATATTTGAATTCGTGGGGGAATGGGTAACCGGGTTTTGGTCCGAACCTCGGATTTCGACCATTTGGGCCCGGGGGAGTTTTTGAAATTTTTGGGGAAAATTTGGGAAAATAATTTTTATGCATTCAAATTGATTCATATAGTGTTTATTAAAGTAATTGAACAATTTGTGATTAGATTCGAGCAAATTGGAGGTGGAACCGCGAGGTAAAGCGATAGTTGAGGATTAAGTGGATTTCAAGGCTTTGAGGTAAGTGTTTGGTTTAACCCTAGCTTGAGGGAATAGGAGTTGAGTCTTGTTGCTAATCGTTATGTGATCGAGTACGATGTATAGGCATGGTGACGAGTATCTAGATATTTGTGTCCAGCATGACCGTGAGTCCTTATAGTGTGATTATCATGATTTGGTTGTGAACTCCGTGAGTATTGGAGGATTCCTATATGTTATGAATAATATGTGAACGGTGATATGATTACTTTATTCTTTGGAGCGTTGGCTCAAAATAGTAGAGTGGGTTATAAGATAAGAAAAGTAAGAAAAAGAAAGCGTTGTTGATTATTCCCTTGCCGGGACGTTTGGTTGAACTTGTTGGATTCTTTACCTTGCCGTAATTTTTGTCAAATATTTGCTTATTTTTATGTCCCTTAATTGTAACTGTTGTTTGGGAAGTCAGACTGTTAAATGACATTGAGGATCGGGTTGCGCGCCGCAATAATAATATTGAGGATCGGGTTGCATGCCGCAATAATGATATATGAGGGTCCGGTTGTGCGCCGCAACAATGATATATGAACAATGATATGGAGCGGGTTGCACGCCGTAACAGTGGTATTTGTGGAGCAGGTTGCACTCTACAACAATAGTATTTGTGGAGCGGGTTGCACGCCGCAACAGTTATTGATACCATATATTTGTATTGAGTATTGGTTTCTTGTTCATTGTGAATCTAAGCTACTTTAGTTTGTTACTCGGGGTTACTGTTAATATTGTATCTCCCCATAGTATGTTTCCCCCTCCTATGTTGTTAATTGCCTTGTATTCGATTTCTGCTGTATATTTATAACTGCACAGGTTTATGTGGTGTCCAGTGTAGCCTCGTCACTACTTCGCCGGGGTTAGGCTAGACACTTACCAGCACATGGAGTTGGTTGTGCTGATGCTACACTTATGTGCATTTTTGCACAGGTCCAGGCTTTGAGGAGCAGTAGCAGCAGCATAATTAGTACGGGAGCAGGCTTTCATTTTCACGAGACCGAGGTAGTCTTGCAGGCGTCCGCAGGCCCGATATCTCTTCTTTATGTTCTCTTTTAGACTGTTGCCTCATTGTTTTCGAGACAGACAACTTATATATTTCTTTCAGACCATTGTATTTAGTATATTTTAGTAGTTCGTGAGTACTGTGACACCAAATCTTGGGTAGAGGCTATGATTGACTGTTCAGCGTTTTGATTCGTGTTTAAAAATTAGACTTCCGCTATTGTTCTTGTTAAATTTCAGGTACTATGTTGATACTATAAACTGTTAAAAATAATTGTTTAGTCATAGAAAGGTAATTGAATAGGCTTGCCTAGCTACCACGAGTAGGCGCCATCACGATCCTGATGGTGAAAAATTCGGGTCGTGACAGTATTAATATTACGAGTTCGCTCTATTTCTTTTCTTTTTCTTTTTCATTTCTTCTGGGCAAAAGTTGCCATGTGCATAACTTCGAAGCTACTGCATAGAGTCTTCAGCTTTAGATCATCTATTACCACCATTCAAGGGCGGATATAACTTTGAGGATAAGATGAAGGAGAAAGGGAACTAAAGTTATTCAAAAAGTAGGTATAAATTAAAAAATTTATATAAAAAAATGGGTATAAGTTAAATGGGGGCGACCAAATAGGGTGCTCCGTGCAATTTTTACAAAAAAGAAGAAGCGTAGAGACAAATATTTTGGGCCTTCCACACAAACTTTTTCCTTAAAAATAATTAGATACTTTTACAGTGATATACCCAAATAAATTCATATTTACCGTAATTAATACTATTTTATTTTCAAAACATATCAACAGTTTCTTTAGAAAACATATACAACCTACAACAAATCCCACAACATTAGGGATAGTGGAGATCTTCACGTTTTCTCTTTATTCCTATCTTCTCTTTCTTTCTATCTTTTATTTGTTGAAGAATTAACTCCAATAATCGTCTACCTAATTTCTTAAAGTAAAAATAATCGGCGGATGTACAATTCATGTAAAATATATATATAATTATGTATAATTAATGTATAATCTATTTATACAGGTCACATGCCGGCTATTTGTGTAACAATCCCTTTTTTCTTCCCATATTCTCTTTACATAAACCCTAGCCGTTGTTTTATTACCCACCACCTTTGCTCCACCGTCATCTAGCGCTGCTCCACCACCGTTTGTCGATGCTTCGTTCTCGTCCGTCATTTCTTCGCTGGAAGTAGGGGTGTTCATAAAAACCCGAAAACCCAAACCAAAATAAAAACCAAACAAAACCGATCAAAAAAATGATACTTTTCTGTTTGATTTGGTTTTGGTTTTGAATTTTAAAAACCAATCAAATTTGGTTTGATTTTGGTTTTAATCAGAAAAAAGAACCGAACCAAATCGATTATAGGAGTAGCTATTTCAAAGTTATTATTATACCTATATATATGTATATTTTTATATAATATTTCAAAAATTTAATGGAAAATATTTATAGTTTGCACTTTTAGTATAATTCTTTACCTTTATATTCTAGTTTGATTGATAGTTTTCTTTTGTTAAGTGTAAGAATTCATTTCGTGTTTAAAATAATATATTTTTAATTGGGTCCTTAAATTATTCATCACTATTTGATGAGAACCCCATTGCCATTGGAAGGCACCTTGGACCTAAGGAGTGGACTGTCACTGAATAATAGATTTCTCAAAGGACAATTGATTTAATAGTGTTACATTGAAAATGTGGTCGCCGGAATATGTGTTTGGTAGTGTATGTCTTATATTTAAGAAAAAATCGATAAAAAACCGAAAAACTGACAAATCGAATCGAGAAAAAACTGACTTAATTGGTTTGATTCTAATATTTGAAAAAACGACTTACTTAATTTGATTTTTTTTAAGGGAAAAACCGATCGAAACCGAATCATGAACAACCCTAGCTGGAAGATTGTTAGAGTTTCGTTGAAAAATTAAATGACAATGTCTGTTGCTCTTTTTCTTCATCGAAGTTTTATTCTTCGCCGGAGTTCTCTTCCATAGCTTCCACAACTTATTCTGTCCTTTTTACACTTGTACATCATTGTATGTCATGTGTATGCCAACAGCCGGTTAAAATAGACAATTTTTGGATTGGTCATTAAAAATAGCCAACGTTTGCAAAGTTATTGAAAAATAGTCACTATTTTGCTGCAACACAAAAAGTTCCAGCATAATATACTGGAGATTGGTGCACCTGTGTATATGCTGGAACTCTAACACGTGGAAAGTTCCAGTATATTATGCTGAACCGGTATATTATACTGGGACTTCATTATATTATACTGGAGTTCCAGTAATAGGGGTGTTCATAAAAATACGAAAAACCGAACCAAACCGACCAAAAAACCGATGCTTTTTGGTTTGGTTTGGTTTTGGTTTTGAATTTTAAAAACCGATCAAATTTATTTTGGTTTTGGTTTTAATCAGAAAAAACCCGAAAGAAAATCCCGAAATAAATCGACTATAGGAGTAGCTATTTAAAATTTATTATTACACACATATATATATGTATATTTTTATACAATAATTCAAAATTTTAATGAAAAATATTTATAGTTTGCACTTTTAGAATAGTTCTTTACCTTTATATTCTAGTTTGATTGATAGTTTTCTTTTGTTAAGTGTAAGAATTCATTTCGTATTTCAAATAATATATTTTTAACTGGGTCCTTAAATTATTCATCACTATTTGATTCAAGTATCATCAATATATCTTGGTAAATAATAAATTTCTCAAAAGGCAATTGATTTGATAGTGTTACGTTGAAAATGTGATCGCTGGAATATGTGTTCGCTAGTGTGTGTCTTATATTTATGAAAAAATCGACAAATAACCGAAAAAATCGAAAAACCGACAAAACTCGACATAAATTGAATCGAGAAAAACCTACTTAGGTTTCGTTTGGTTCTAATATTTGAAAAATCGACTTATTTGGTTTGGTTTCTTTTTAGGAAAAAACCGAACCATGAACACCCTTATCCAGTACATACCTTATCCAGTACATACTAGATTATTTTTCGAATTTTGAACAATATTTTCGTTCGGAATTATTTTTACATGAAAAGTTGCTAAATTTTAATTAATTTTGAAACTGTGGCTATTTTTGAGTTACTACTTAAATTGGCTATTTTTGAATTTCCCCAATAGACATATACATGATTTACACACAAAACATTATGACATGCACTTTTGTATATCGTTGTTTGTACTTGTATATCGTGTGTATGTCACTATATGTACAATAATACATTAATATACCGGAAACATTAGGTATATATCAAGCATACACCATATATACAGTGAAATAGACCAAACATACATTCATTTCTACACTAAAACCACCATAACTACTACTACAAACCTCCTTGCTCATTGGAGGAATACATAAAAGAAATATTTCTTGTCAAATGACCAAATACCAACTATAAATAATAAAATTAAATTCATCTGATTTTTCAAAACTGATTAAATTAGGAGAGATACTTACCCTAGTCCACTGGATCATTCTTGCAAGACCTGGGAGCCCATTTCGTAAGAGGGCCAATGGAAACCTGGAAAGAACCGTGTAAGCCCAATTTGGATTTGGGCTGTATAGATGGAGAAAATAGGTAAAAATTGCACGGGCCGCCCTATTTGGGCGCCCCATTTAACCTATAGCCGCTTTGTCTTTTTGTTTGCATCCGTACCCACTTTTTAAAAAACTTCAGCTTCCCTTTATAACTGGGAAGTTTCAGCACTAGAGAGCTGAAGTTTCCTGGTTACTAAATAAAAACTTCAGCTCTAGAGCTGAAGTTTTCCGGTTACTAAACAAAAACTTCAGCTCCTTAAGTTTTTATTTTATAATTGGAGAACTTAAGCTGGAAAACTGCTTAAGTTTTTATTTTATAGCTGGAAAACTTAAGCTCTAGAACTTAAGTTTTTATTTTATAACTGGAAAACTTAAGCTCTAGGGCTGAAGTTTCTGGGTTACTAAACAAAAACATCAGCTCTAAAGCTGAATTTTTTATTTTATAACTGGCAAACTTCAGCTGTAGAGCTGAAGTTTTCCGGTTACAAAGACAGAAACTTCAGCTCTAGAGCTGAAGTTTTCCAGTACAAAAGAAAAACTTCAGCTGGAAAACTGTTTAAGTTTTTATTTTATAACTGGAAAACTTAAGCTCTAGAGTTTAAGTTTTTATTTTATAACTGGAAAACTGCTTAAGTTTTAATTCTATAACTGGAAAACTTAAGCTGGAAAACTGCTTAAGTTTTTATTTTATAACTGGAAAAATTAAGCTGAAAAAATGCTTAAGTTTTTATTTTATAATTGGAAAACTTAAGCTGAAAAACTGCTTAAGTTTTTATTTTGTAACCGAAAAACTTAAGCTCGGAAAACTGCTTAACTTTTTATTTTATAACCGGAAAACTTAAGCTCTAGAGCTTAAGTTTTTATTTTATAACTGGAAAACTTAAGCTCTAGAGCTTAAGTTTTCCGGTTACAAAGACAAAAACTTCAGCTGAAGTTTTCCAGTACAAAAGAAAAACTTCAGCCCTGTGGGCTGAAGTTAACTTCAGCTGAAGTTTTCTAGTACAAAAGAAAAACTTCAGCTCCGTGGGCTGATGTTATGTGAAAAAGCGGGTACGCTTGTAATTTTTTTCAAAGCGGGCATAAATTAAAATGTGGCACAAAAAACGGGTATAGATGCAAATGCCCCAGAAAATAGAGTTAAATGGGAATATAGAAGAGGAATTTTGAGAAACCACAATTGTTTAGTGGCTACTGACTTCCTATAGCTACCATATACATAATTACTTCCTATAGCTAATATTCAGTTGTTACAGTAGTGTATTCGCGTTGTTGTATTTATCAATACAGTAGCAAAAAAACGCTTAAAATCAAGGTAGTCCAGTTGTATGCGTATGTATTTACATGTATGCGCGCCATGTATTCATGAATACAACAGCAAAAAGCGCCTAAAATCATGGCATTCCAGTTGTACGCACATGTATTCACATGTATTCGTGTTGCTGTATGCAGTAAAAAACGCCTAAAATCTTGGCAGTCCAGCTGTACGCGCATGTATTCACATGTATTTGCGCTGCTGTATTCATGAAGACAACAGTAAAAAGCGCCTAAAATCATAGCAATCCAGTTGTATGTGCATGTATTTACATGTATTCGCGCCATGTATTCATGAATACAGTAACGACAATCACATTAAAAATAGGTACGTCCGGTTGTCTAAGAGAGGGAGAAAATATAAATAGCGTATTTCATGCCTTATTTCATTTCTCAATGGTAGTATATACTATAACTTATTATGCTATAAAATATAAAAGATAGCTATAAAAAATAATATTTTAAAATAATTTTAATTTAAATAAATAGGATGTATACATTTCTTATAGGAAGTAAAATTTTAATATACAACCTATCAACTCTTTTCTTGTCTTGAGTTTTATATATATTCTTTAGGAGCAAATTAACTTTATTGACTAAGTAATAAACAAATTAAGTCTCGTAAAGTAGCTTTTGACCCTTTTCGAATTTATGAGTTTAAGACATGGCTCGTATTCATATTCTATATGAGTTTAAGACCCTTTTCGAATTTATGGTCATTTGAGATGATTTGGTCATATTCTACCTCAACCTATACATGCACCAATTCATGCTTTGAAATTATAGTTAGTGAAATGTTAAAAGCAAATGAGGTAGAGTTAAGAAATTGAAGAAACTTATCTCGAAAGACTTATAAATCCTCAAAATCAATGTGGATTTTGCTTAAGATAAAATAAAATGGAAGAAAAAATATCTATATAAGTAATATCTACTAGTTGAGAATAGTTTTAGACTTGTAGGGGACTTCTAATATTATTGCAGATAGACTTCTAATATTATTCTTTACTTTTTATTTTAATTGATATCATGATGATATGAGTTGAACTTAAATGAAAACAACCTCAATTTATTTGGACTAAGGCCTAATTATTATTGTTTGTTATTGTGTATGAGTTTAAGACATTATATTTTCATTAAATTGCATCAATTACTTCAAAAAAAGAGGCATATTAATAAAAACGGTCTACATAAGAAAATAAATACACTATCCCAAAATATGTGGTTACTATAAATGATATCTTTTTTCTTCTAGATAAATTTGGTAAGAGAAGGAAATGAAACAAGCGCAAGTATATTTTTTAGTGCGTTACCATCAAAGATTAACAAATTAATCATCTTGTCCTTATCTTTAAAATTGATAATTGCCCATAATATCATGATTACCATTGTCTTGTAAGATAGTATATATTTTACAATTCAGCTATGACAATTTAATTTTTAATTAATGTGAGAAATGATTAACTCTTGAGCTTCTCTCTCTCATGCCTAAATCTCTTAAATGCCAAAATAAAAAATATTAAATAAACTTTATTTTTATTAGGTGCACACTTTTCGTTGGGGGTAAGATTTGACTAACGTGACAAAGCACAAACTTTGAGTTCAAGATATTCATGATTTTTTTTTTCTAATATAAAATTAGAAGCTTTCTTCGATTTATGTAAACAAATTCTAGAATTTGAAGGAAGACAAGCCAAATAATAAATTAATTAATTAATTAAAGTATTCAAATAATAAGGTCTTGAGGCGTGAATATTAAAGAATCAAATCACATGGGAGGGAGCCGTAAAGTGTTTTATATTCTGAATTAATAGCCTTTAATTATCACATTGCAGCTTTTCTATTTCATTTTCATGTTTGTTCAATTATTTCTTTGGGGCAAAAGAACAAAAGGAAAAATAAATCAAAGAAAGTTACAAAATTGGCGGTCTATTTATCAGTTTATATTTTCTATGAATATCTATCTTTATTACATTTATATTAAGAAAATGACACTATATAATCGATCTTAAAATAATAATTATATATATATATATATATAATATAAATTTTATATTTTTTTTTAGTACTAATATAAATAATTTTCGGGGCAGATTAAAAATGATAACACCCTTTTAATATTGATTGATAGTGGAAGATTAATTTTTTTTATTTTTTAAGTAATGCCAAGTAATGTGATTTAAGTATATTTCGTAATATGGCAGCTTACATGTGTTTTTCTGACCGGTTTAACATTTTCTGCTATTTTTTATTTTGTTGTATTAACAGAGTTGGTTATTCTCTATTATAAAAATTAATTTTATTATTTTTATGCATTAAACTGGAAATTGGATAATTATCCTTAAGATTATCTCCCTAGACTAGTGGTCCCTTGCTCCCTCTAAGATTGACAACTCAAAAGAATTATACTATTAGTTTTAAATATTCTCTCGACTTTTTTTATTAGTCCTCTATTCACTTGACCCGCCCTTAGTATTTATTCAAGGTTTATTTGCTAAATTATTTTTGTTAGAACTTTATAAAGTTAAAACTCTAATATTTTGAAAAGTGTAAGTAAATAATACTAAAGATAATATTGAAAGAAAATAACAAATCTCTTTTGATTTATTAAAATGAACTAATAAAAGGAAAATTATCTTAATATATGAGTCTAGTAAAAGGGAACAAAAGTATTTGTCTTTACAATATTTTGGACTTTCTTCCTTTTAAAGATAACCTGTTTTTAAATTTCTTAATATTAATTAATTTTGTTGTAGGGACTAATGAATACTCGGAGTACTCCTTTTTTAAAAAAAAAAATTAATAGTGTAGATGACCTACTGCTTTGCCAAGACATTTGTTGGAACTCTAAATTATTTTTCCAAAATCTTTAATTACCTTTCAAATTTTATTGCGTTTTAATATTTAAACCCATATTTAGCTGTCACATCAAGGCTTGATTAATAGCTTGTTTGGTCAAGTTTCTCCAAAGCTAAAAGTATTTTTTTTCACAAGAAAATGTTTTTTTGTGAAAGTTAAAGAGTTTGGCCAAACTTTTAGAATAGAAAAAAAAAAGTGATTTTGAGTAGAAGGAGACGCAATTTTGGAGAAGCAAAAAGAATAGCTTATCTCCAAAATACTTTTTTGAAAAGTATTTATAAGAAATAATTTAGAATCAGTTTTTAAAAGTTTGGACAAACACTAATTATTGTTCATAAGTGTTTATCTAATTTATTAGCCAAACACAAACTGTTTCTCACCAGAAATACTTGTGAAAAAAATACTTATCAAAATAAGCTGATTTTTTAAGTTTGGCCAAATAAACTATAAATAATGAAACAATTAATTTTTGGTAATCTAGATATTTTCCACCATGCTTTTTACTAGGGAATCTGCTTCTTTCCTTATTACTTTTCTTTTCCTATGTATAATTTCTATTTTCTCTTTTGTTTTGTTTTTTCCCCTTTTTTTGGATTATGCCGAAATAAACTTTCTTTTCATCTTGTTTAAGAAAAGTAAAATTAAAGATTTCCATAAAAGGGTGCGTAAATAAAATATGAGGGACCAAATGTTGCTCATCATTTTAAAGCAACCTAAATGAAGAAGTAGGTGAGACAACGGCATTCAAATTTACTTTTAACATGTTTAAATTTAACCTAAACTAAAATAAATATGAATTTAACTTATATCTAATATGGTACAGTATATATAGTAATTTATTGTACCAAGTAATTTGCCTTGTTGATAGATTAGAAACGACTTTCATAATATGTTTGAACATCCGTTAGAAATCATTTTAGAAAATTCAAGTAATTCTAGTTGTTTGAGCTATTAATTGTGAAGTCTTGGCTAATGATGCAACTTCCTAATTACTAATAATTTTAGAGAATTTTCATAAAGCACTATCTTTTAGTGGTAATTAGCTATTTATAAATACTATTTGTTATATTACGGATTGTAGATACATTTTCTGTTGTTATAAGATGTATTAGATGTATGAATACAATAGCAAAAACAGGCGTAAATCAGGGAAGTCCAGCTAATCAGTTGTTATATTCGAGTGTATTCGACTGTGTTCATGACGTGAAATATGGGATTACAGCTATACATATTATTGTATTCGACTATATTAGACTGTATTCACGGTGTGAAACATGGGATTACACTATTTTTAAACGGAAAATGTCACACCTCCTTTTTTATACATCCACCCCGAAGGATAGATGTATAAGGGAGTTTTTTCATTTTAAGTGACATTAATTGAATCGGGATTATTTATTTATTTAGAGTCGCCACTTGGGATAGGTTTGGCTTTTGGTGTCCCAAGTCACCAGTTTATCTTGAATCCCAATTCGAGGAAAATATTCGACTTTCCAAATGAAATCTGCGAACCAGAAATTCTAAGTAAGGAATTCTGTTGACCCGAAGGAAGGTGTTAGGCACCCCCAGA
>MU714010.1:50468-65362 GCA_026770625.1 Nicotiana glauca | reverse complement strand
CTTAAACTGTTATAAATGGCTTAATATCTGATTTTAATACATGTTATCCTATAGTGCAATTTTAAAGATTATTTACCGCTTTATTATTATTTTAGTGAGAATTGCAACGTCGTAAAAACATATCTCGAACCACGTCACATCAATGTACCCGTGGTTATTGACATATTTCGACTCCGTTAAAATTTGGAGTTGGGTCACATAAATGTGCATCCAAGTTTGAGAAAGTAAATTATTAAAAAAGCGCACCTAAAGATACTAGCGCGTTATTATTTTGGGGAAGGCCGTAAAATTTGCTAAACGGCCCATCCCGGAATCTAAGTATTTTTATATATATACATTTAATGAGGGCCCCGCAGCTTGTGCGTTTTATTTGGCGAGGCTCAGCTCATTTTATTATTTTAAAGGCTATCCTAGAGCAAACTATAATTCTCTACTTCTTTTGTCTCTAAAATACAAGAAAAGGTCCTAATTAATAGGCATTTATCTAAAAAAACTACTATGTTAAGCCTGTGTTTTATTCACTGGAAATTGCCCAAATCTGGGCTTCTGATCAAAGCATTGAGCCCAATAAGCAAGTGCTGAAAAGTAACGCCCAGGCCTCCAGTTAAATGACTTGAGGAAAAGATGGGTTTGGCTTTCAAATTGGACCAATTCTATACAATTGAGCCCATGGCCCAGATCGTCTAAACATCATTAAACCGAACAAAATCACCAAATTATCCAAACTGAAATTAATGCTGGCTGTGAAACACATTCGTATATCATTTCGATTGGAACAATTTTCAATGGAGTTATTAAGCCACTAGTTTAACACCCAATTCACTAATTCATTACCTATTATAACTAAATGAGTCAATAATGCTTTGAAAACAGGTAAGCAATTCACAACATGAGTTCGTATCTTTAAACATGCAACTGAAACTCAACTTCTGTTTTCACCTAACGGATTAGCCAACGTGAGTCCCTTACACCCTTGCCATGTTAACATTCTAATTTGACATTTACATGACTGCTGTTATTGATTCGAAAAAATGGTCATTGATGTAAGCAAAATATCACAGATTCTAGAATAGAGTTTCCAACTCAAGTTATTCTCTAAGTGTTTACACTGAATAAACCCACTAAACTAACTATCCACAGTTAACGATTTAAATAGCTACTGAACACAAATTCCTGGACTAAACAGTCTTGTACTGAATGATAGTTAACACAGTTCAATTATAGTCCAGTTTCAGTCCAGTTACATAGTCGTATGTCTATTGTGTAAATCAATACCAACTAGATAACTAATTATCAACTAACACTCTAAATAACTAATGTCTAATGCAGGATAAATAGTAGACAACATCCGAATTGCAAGGATCTGGTAATCACTTCCATTCAACTTCAATTGTAAGCTACACGGATGCAATTTGAGGAAGTGTACCTGGAATGCGAAATAGAAGAAGAAGAGAGATCAGCGGCAGCAGTAATAATAGCAGCAGACCGCAGCAACAAGAATCAGTGTTAAATCCACCCAGGAATTGGTCAGAGATGAAGAAAATCAATGAAAACCAAAGGGCGCTTGCTGGAAATCAAATCTGGACTGGAATTTGAATCACAAAACTAATCCAGAAAACTTTCAGCTACTAGATAATCAGAACAATTTGGATAACACCAGATATTCCTTGAAATCAAACCAGTAAACACCCCTAGAATCTTAATGAAACAGCAACTCTCTCAAAACTGAATGCCCCAGCTTTCAAAGTGTTGTTTAAGACCTCAAACGAATGCAATATCTAATCCCCTGAATCTTGACTCAATGGAACAGTAGGACCAAGTGTATGCGCCTATGTTTTCAGTCTATTTTTCAGCCTCAAAGTACTGTCAAAATACTCCCTCATATTCTAAAAAAAAAAACTGATTCAAGGCTCTCCAAAAAACTCCCCCTAATTCATTCAAAGCCTCTCCTTTAATACCCAAAATACACCCCTCTTTCCAGCCTGTTTAAACACTTAAAACATTAGGAAATCATTTCTTAACCATGATATTCCCTGAATTCTCCACTCAGAATACTAAAATATTAGTCAGTACCACCACTGACCTGTTTCTTTCTTTATTAAATCACAGGGGTATGGACAGCCTATTTTCCTATTCAATTAAGTATGGGCAGCTTGTTTTTCTATTCAATTCCTTCAAACCTTGTAAAATAGTGTCCATGTGATTTCTGTTTCCTGACCTTAAAGGTATATTAAACAATGTATTAATTTAATGGTCCACCAGTATCACCTGACAGATCAATCACTAGAGCACTTTCAACTTCTCAAATTCCAAATCACCCTCGAAAACTTCACTAGAAATGCAGCTAAATTAATTTAAACTTAATCAAACTCAAATCAGCTACTGAGATAAGTGGACTGAAACCAGTGAGACAAAACATGCATTTAAGCTGAACTGGCAACCAACAGAACTTAGAGATTGACAAATGATATTTAATGATCGATTAATTCAATTCAATGTTATTACTGACTAAGTAATAAACCAATCTCTAAAATTAAGCATACGAATAGACTAACTTAGTTCAATCACAGAATCAAACAGAAACGAAGCAGGAGAAGAAGAAGCATGAAAATCAAATGGAAACTAAAAGATAATAAAAGCAAAGAGGATTGAAAAATACCCGGAACTTAAGCGGGCCAAACATTGGGAACTCCTTGTCCCTTTGCCTTGGACTGAAAGGGACTTTAATCGTGTGTTTTCAATATGAAAACACACGGATAAAGTCCAGTTCGGCCTAAAGATCCTCACATGCCGAGTTTCATATTAGAAGAAAGTTAGGGCTTAGCTTATACGATTTAATATTCGAGGCACCGGAGGGGGATTTGAGGGATAAGGGGCATGGGATTGGTATGAGGAGTCTGTGGGGGTTGTGGGGTGTTGATTTGGGATGGTTTAGAGGCGGCGCCGCCACCGGGGATCTTGTGGCGGCAGCTAGGGTTCTTGGTTTGGAATCGAGATTCGAAGAATCCGGGTTAGATTCGAATGGAGGTAAGCACGGGAGTGGAATGAGGAGGTCGTGAGGGTTCGGTGGTGTAAAGATGGGGGCGTTTGGGCCACTGGAACCGCCGTGAGGCAATTTTCGGTGGTGGAGGATGGCGTAGGTTCTCTGAAGGTTAGAGATGAAGGAATGAATTAGGTTTTTCTGATTTTGGGTCTTTGGTGTATTAAAATTGGTGAATTAACTTGAGCCGTTGGATCATGAAAATCCAACGGCTGTGATCATCTCTCATGTGAAACGGGGTCGTTTTGGTTATGTGGATGGACCGGATTGGGGAGATGGATACGGGTTGCAGGAATCTTGGCCGTTGGATTGATTT
Organism: Nicotiana glauca; assembly: GCA_026770625.1. NCBI lineage: Eukaryota > Viridiplantae > Streptophyta > Magnoliopsida > Solanales > Solanaceae > Nicotiana > Nicotiana glauca. The sequence continues at coordinate 62,006 of MU714010.1, read as the reverse complement.
AATCCAACTGCACTAGTTGAAAGCGACAAAACGCCGTCGTTTGAAACGTCTGAGAGGCCTGGCCAATTGGATCGAGTTATGCATCTGTTTGGGCCTGATTTTAATTTAAAAGGAAATTGGCCCAGTTCCGATCTTGTTCTTTATTTTTCATTTTATTTCTTTTTTCTTTTATTTCTTCCTAAATTAATTTTCCTAATTTAAAGACCAGAGAATCCTAGATTATATTTGTAAATCCAAAATGTAACTTAAAAATACTAATTAACCCTTAATAATAATTATCACGTAAAATTAGATGCCAATTAAAACACAATCACATGATTGGACATCAAATGCTAAAAATGCAAAAAATACATATTTTGTGATTTTCATTATTTTAAAACCAAATATGATTTAATTAATTTCTAATTGCAAAATTAGATCCTAAATGCACATGCAACATATATTTTTTATATTTTTAATTAATAAAAATAAAAATAAACATTCACAGACAAAAATACAAATAATTAACAACATGCTACGAAAACTCTCAAAATTGCGTGTAAAGGGAATTTTTTTTATTTTTTTATTTCTTTTGGAGTAATTCTCGTGAAGCAAAAATCACGTACTCATAGCTGCCCCTCTTTGTCCGAAAATATGAAGAGTTTTCGTGCAAAGATAAAGTGAGCGGATACAAGCGATTTTTGCCCGTTCGAGTACCCTGTGTGAAGCATTTTTGAAAGATTTGACCGAACTTCTGCTTCGAAGGTTTCCTACATATCCTTGGCTTTAGAAGAATTAGGTCAATGTAGTTTGGGAAGTTTTGGTAGTTGGGACTACCATGAAGCTGTAGTTTTACTGTTATTGTTGTTGCTGCTGCTGCTACTGCTTACTGACCTCCTTATTACACCAAAAGGAAAATCAAATCTAAGCTAGCTATGCCTATCAACTATGAGTTACAAGATTCCTATCTATAATTCTCTTGAAACTTGATCTTTACTCTTAGCTGATTTTGCTATAGACTTCGATCTGAATCTTGATGCTCGCAAGTTGTAGGTGCTTGTTTCTTTCTGCAGCATTGAGTAAAACAGGATTGGCGGAGCTTGTGACTTCAATCAGATTTTGAGCAATCCGCACCTTTGTTTGCTCCAATATTTAAGCTCATTTCTTTTTTTGGTTCTTTTCTTCTTTTCTTTATTCTGGATTGAGACTCACTCCGTAGGTCATCTCGAACCCTGTGCCTCGAGGTCAAACCTGCTCAGACACCAAAACAAACAAACGATCGAAATTTTTCTGCCCCAGTTTTACTAGGAAAATTTCATGAGTTATTTGCAATAAAAATCTGCGAAATCGATGAGGGGATTGGAAACCCCATGTCTAAAAGGCGCAACTTAGGGATTGGGGCCCTAATGTCGCAAAAGTAAAACGCTCAACTCAGGGATTGGAGCCCTAATGTTGGCTAAGAAAAACCGCTCAACTCAAGGATTGGAGCCCTAATGTTGGCTAAAGGTAAAGTGCTCAACTCAGGGATTGGAGCCCTAATGTTGGCTAAGGAAAATCGCTCAACTCAGGGATTGGAGCCCTAATGTTAGCTAAAGAAAAAATGCTCAACTCAGGGATTGGAGCCCTAATGTTGGCTAAAGAAAAAGTGCTCAACTCAGGGATTGGAGCCCTAATGTTGGCTAAGGAAAATCGCTCAACTCAGGGATTGGAGCCCTAATGTTGGCTAAGGAAAACCGCTCAACTCAGGGATTAGAGCCCTAATGTTGGCTAAGGAAAAATGCTCAACTCAGGGATTGGAGCCCTAATGTTGGCTAAGGAAAACCGCTCAACTCAGGGATTGGAGCCCTAATGTTGGCTAAGGAAAAATGCTCAACTCAGGGATTGGAGCCCTAATGTTGGCTAAGGAAAAAATGCTCAACTCAGGAATTGGAGCCCTAATGTTGGCTAAGGAAATCACGCTCAACTCAGGGATTGGAGCCCTAATGTTGGCTAAGGAAAAATCGCTCAACTCAGGGATTGGAGCCCTAATGTTGGCTAAGGAAAAATCGCTCAACTCAGGGATTGGAGCCCTAATGTTGGCTAAGGGAAAAAACGCTCAACTCAGGGATTGGAGCCCTAATATTGGATAAGGAAAATCGCTCAACTCAGGGGTTGGATCCCTAATGTTGGCTAAAGGTAAAACGCTCAACTCAGGGATTGGAGCCCTAATGTTGGCTAAAGGTAAAACTGCTCAACTCAGGGATTGGAGCCCTAATGTTGGCTAAAGGGAAAAATGCTCAACTCAGGGATTGGAGCCCTAATGTTGGCTAAAGGGAAAAATGCTCAACTCAGGGATTGGAGCCCTAATGTTGGCTAAGGGTAACCGCTCAACTCAGGGATTGGAGCCCTAATGTTGGCTAAAGAAAACCGCTCAACTCAGGCGTTGGAGCCCTAATGTTGGCAAACAAGAGTAAAAGGTTGATATTGGGGATTCTAAACTAACTTTTTTTGGGGATTTTCTCCTCTTTTTTTTTTTAATTTTCATTTCTGTTTTTTTTTTTAGTAAAAATGCAGGAAAAAATTTGGAGGAAACTTCCCTTTTGAGTTGATTCCTTGCTGCTAAGCTGTTTCTAGCACTTGTGCATTTCTTTTTCTTTTTGATTGTACCTGTTTCTTACACGGTTGCTTGGATCACACCTGTTTTAATTTTTCGAACAAAGAACAATTGTTAGTTTGAAATGGTGGTTGGTTTGGTGGCCTTGATCATCTCAATTGCTCGATCCCGACCTCATTTTCGTTGAGAACTTTGCCATTGATTGGCTTTGAGGGCGACCCCGTTTCCAAACGATAAGACTCAACTTCAAGTATTTCATGATGATTTGCCCGTGTAAGGTTTTGATCCTTTCCTTTAATTCTGCTCTTGAGACCTTTGTCTCTGACTTTTCTTCTTTTCCAATATTCTGGTCAGTTGGGATCGGCTTAACGCATCTGCTGAGGTTGGGTCCTTTTCTTTTATCTTTTGCGAGGGGAAGCCGTGTAGCAACTAGTCCTACCACCTTTTCTTTGTAACAGTTTCGGAATTCAGAGTTAAAACGAAAGGGATTCAGGGAAAAGCAAACAGAGAGCAAGATAATAAAATAAAAATAGAAGCGTCTTTTTCGGGGAAAAAGAAGGACTTATCTGGGGTGCATACTTTCTTCAAATTGACTTGACATTCTTCTTGGACTGGATGCCTGACCCGCACCAACTTCCATCTTCTTGTGAACCCATTGATCCGTATTTCCGAACTAGAGGACCTTGTCAGGACTTTAGTGATGAGGTATCTTCTTTTCGGCCGACATCGCCCTTTGCGGGTTTTAGCTAATCGAACTCTCTCATTTCTCTTCTCACTGTCGCCCGATAGCGCTCTTTGCGAGTTTTCACTAAGCGGACTCTCTCGTTTTCAATTTCTCTACTCTCGTCGCCTTATGGTGCCCGAAGGTTTTCACCGATAAGACTCTCTCATTTTATTTCTCTCAATTTAGAACGCATCAGCTTTCAACAATGACATTTCTCAGTTCCCACGCCTTTGGCAATTGATCCGAAGGACTTGTACTTGGATTTGGGTAAAAGGAATTGTGGACAAGATTACAACTTTGGAACCATTTGGTGGGCTCACGGTCGAACCATTATAACATCTGCCCCAGTTTCACTTTCGGGAAATTTGGATTTTTATTTTGGTATGACTGAACCCCAGAGCGAGGCTACCTACGTATACTTTCGGAATCAAGTCAGACGTAGTTCGGGCAAATCATTTTTTTTTTTAGCTTTAACTTTTACCCTTTTTGTTCAACAGTGCTTCTGGATTCCAAAGAGGGTAGCCAGTGAAATATAACAGGCTTAAAGGGCTTGCAAAAGGGTTGATAGTGTTTGGATAGCGGGAATAAAAGCCTTCGTCATTTCAAATGCGCAAAGACATCACAGAAGCAAACTCAGACATAGTATCTTTTTACTGCGTTCGCATTCACAACTGTTTCGGGATCATTTCCTTCGATGTCACCCAAGTATAATGCCCCTCTTGGCAATATTTTTCTAACGATATATGGATCTTTCCAGTTAGGAGCAAACTTTCCTTTTGCTTCCTGATGATGAGGAAGAATACACCTCAACACCAATTGTCCCACTTCAAATTTCCTGGGTCATACTTTCTTGTTATAGGCGCGGGCCATTCTTTGTTGGTACAACTGCCCGTGACAAACTGCGGCCATCCGTTTCTCATCAATCAAAGTTAACTGTTCCAGTCGAGTTTTAACCCATTCACTATCTTCAACCTCTGCTTCAACAATTGTCCGGAGCGAAGGGATTTCTACCTCTACCGGTATCACAGCCTCGGTCCCATAAACCAACAAGTACGAGGTTGCTTCTACCGATGTGCGCACTGTAGTACGATATATCAGTAAGGCAAAAGGTAGTTGTTCATGCCACTGTCTGGAACTCTGGATTGTCTTTCTCAAAATCTTCTTGATGTTCTTGTTTGCTGCTTCAACAGCGTCGTTGGCTTTGGGCCGATAAGGAGTGGCGATCCTATGTGTTATTTTGAACTGTTCGCATACCTCCTCCATCAAACGACTCTTCAGGTTCGCAGCATTATCTGTGATGATGGTTGCGGGAATACCGAAACGACAGATAAGGTTCGAATGCACAAAATCCACTACAGCTTTCTTAGTGACTGCTTTGAGAGTGATAGCTTCGACCCATTTTGTGAAGTAATGAATAACAACCAATATGAATCATGCCCATTTGAAGCTTTTGGCTCAATCGGACCAATGACGTCCATACCCCAAGCGACAAAAGGCCAAGGTGCTGACATAGGGTGTAGCTCTGTTGGAGGTGCATGAATCAGATCTCCATGCACCTGACACTGATGACATTTCCGGACGAAGCTGAAGCAGTCTTTCTCTATAGTTATCCAATAATACCTGACTCGAAGGATTTTTTTTGCCGGGACATACCCATTCATATGAGGTCCACACACTCATGCGTGCACTTCATGCATGATCCTTCCCGCTTCCTTGGCGTCAACACATCTTAACAAGTTGAGATCCGGGGTTCTTTTATACAAGACCTCACCGCTCAAAAAGAAACCACTCGCATGCCGCCTAATAGTTCTCTTTTGATATCCAGTAGCATGCTCGGGGTATTCTTGTGTTTTTAAAAACCTCTTAATATCATGGTACCATGGCTGGATATTCGGTCCTGCCTCGATTGTATTACAGTAACCGTGTCTTTCCCTGATTTGGATTTCCAAGGGATCGATGTGGGCATTACCTTGATAAGGTAACATTGAAGCTAAAGTGGAAAGTGAATCAGCTAGTTCATTATGACACTGTGGGATGTACCTGGACTCTAGTGATTTGAATCGCTTGCCGAGATCCTCCACGTGTTGTCGGTAAGGAATAAGCTTGACATCTCGGGTTTCCCATTCGCTCTGGGCTTGCCGGATAATCATATCAGAATCCCCCATGATCAACAAATCTTCAACATCTTGATCGATTTCCATATTCATGCCTATGATGCAGGCTTCATATTCAGTCGTATTGTTCGTGCAAAAGAAACGGAGCCTAGTTGTAGCCGAGTAGTGCTGACCAGTGGGTGATATCAAGATTGCCCCAACTCCTACACCTTTGGCGTTTACGGCCCCAACAAAGAACATTTTCCACGCATGAGCATCCTCAGGGACTACTTCTATTGTGTTTACCTCCTCATCTGGAAAATAAGTACTCAATGGTTGGTATTCCTCGTCAATCGGGTTTTCAGCCAAATAATCTGCTAATGCCTGGGCTTTCATTGTCGTGCGAGTGACGTAGACTATGTCGAATTCAGTAAGCAAGATTTGCCACTTTGCCAGTCTCCCAGTAGGCATCGGTTTCTGGAATATGTACTTCAAAGGATCTAACCTGGTTATGAGGTGAGTAGTATGAGCCTGAAGATAATGTCTCAACTTTTGAGTGGCCCATGTCAAAGCACAACATGCTCTTTCCAACAAAGTGTATTTGACTTCATAACCGGTGAACTTCTTGCTCTTTCTTTCCAGTTATATCATGCTGCCCGAGGACAGAGCCAAAAGAATTTTCTAAAACCGTCAGATACAAGAACAGAGGTCTCCCTGGTTCTGGCGGGACCAAAACTGGAGGATTTGAAAGATATTCTTTGATCGTGTTGAAGGCCTCTTAACATTCAGCTGTCCATTTGATTGCTGCATCTTTCCTCAATAGCTTGAATATGGGCTTACATATAGTAGTCAGTTGAGCGATGAACCGACTGATATAGTTTAACCTGCCCAATAGACTCATCACGTCTTTCTTTGTTCTTGGGGGAGGTAGATCTCGGATAGCCTTTATCTTTGTTGGATCTAACTCGATACCTCTCATGCTGACTATGAAACCCAGAAGTTTTCCTGATGGGACTCCGAAGGTGCATTTAGCCGGATTCATCTTCAAGTCATACTTTCGCAGCCTATCGAAAAATTTCCTCAAGTCCCGAATGTTATCGTCCTGAGCTCTGGACTTGATGATCACGTTGTCTACATACACGGACTTGATGATCACGTTGTCTACATACACCTCTATCTCTTGATGCATCATATCATAAAAAATGGCAGTCATGGCTCTCACATAAGTTGCTCCGACGTTCTTCAAACCAAACGGCATAACCCGGTAACAGTAAGTACCCCAAGGTGTAGTGAAAGCTGTTTTCTCAGCATCTTCTTCATCCATCAACACTTGGTGATATCCTGCGTAATAATCCACGAAGGACTGTATCTCATGTTTGGCGCAGTTATCAACAAGGATGTGGATGTTGGGCAAAGGGAAATTGACTTTGGGACTTGCCTTATTCAAATCTCGGTAATCCACACACACCCGGGTTTTCCCATCTTTCTTCGGCACGGGAACTACATTAGCCAGCCACGTAGTATACTGGACCACCCGGATTACCCCTATTTTCAACTGTTTTTTGATTTCTTCTTTGATCTTATCACTAATATCAGTCTTAAACTTTCTCTGTTTCTGCTGAACTGGGGGACAATCAAGGTAAATTGGCAATTTATATGCTACTAGATCAACACTTAGTCCTGGCATGTCATCATATGACCAAGCAAACACATCTTTAAACTCAAACAGGAGTTGAATTATTGCATCCCGCGTTTTCTCATATGTGTGAATGCTTATTTTGGTTTCTCGGATTTCTTCAGAAGTTCCCAAATTAATCGGTTCTGTATCATTCAAGTTCGGCTTAGGTTTATTCTCAAAGTGTTCCAGTTCTCGATTTATTTCCCTGAAAGCCTCTTCTTCATCATATTTCGATTCTTGGTTCATTATTTCACAATTAGACAGCGTGTTTGGATCTGGGCATGCAGTTCGTAAGCATGTCATGTTATTTAAAGCCACATTATTAGAACTGAAAAGAAGAAATAAAAGAGGAAAAATAGCAAAAATCAGAAAGAATAGAGAAAGTAAATGATGAAATATTGATTTCATTTCTTGGAATTGGGGAAATAACAGGGTTTACATTCAGGAAATTGAAAACAGGAAACTAAAGAAAACATCCGAGTTACACCCTAGGATAACTCGTGATGCAGGAAAAGTGGCAGGACAAGTCTACCCGGACTCCCGCCTGACTGGGAACGGCGTAGCCTTCCAGTTTTGAAGTTTAGCATCTGGCCCCATGTATAGCACCTCAGCGGTGCTTGTGCCTTCTCCCAGCTGAACCATATGGGTTTCGTAAAGCATTTCTCTCATCGCCCCACATATGTCCTCAATCTCTCCGGCCGTAAAGGCCTCATCATCTTCTTCTTCATCGTACCTTGGCCTGGCGAAAGTTTCGTACAAATGTGGCAGTGGTTGAGGTAAATCATATCCATCATTTTTTCTCTTATTTGCCCACTCTTCATCATTTGGGTATGGTGGAAGCCTATCCCAAAGAACTTCTTAGTTGGAGGCAGGGTGATAGGTTCAGCTATACCTTGCAATGATTTCCCAAGCCCTTTTCCCGGTTTGAATCCCCGTCGGATCATTTCTTTAGCAACCATGATCGAGGCATTGGACGAAAAAGGTTGGAGGCAAGGGCTCCCTTCTTCATACCGATCCGCCAATACCACTTTAAAAGCCTGATAAACTATGTGCTCACTTCCCTCTCTTGCTTCAAGACGTGGGATGGATAGGTCCCGATAAATAGACTGCTCGTCTTCTCCGTGAACCACAATTTCCTGATCCTCATATTCGAACTTCACCATTTGGTGGAGAGTGGAGGGTACAGCCCCTGCAACATGAATCCAAGGCCTTCCGAGAAGAAAGTTGTAAGATGTGTCCATATCCAGTACCTGGAAAGTCACCTCAAAGTCCACCGGGCCAATGGTCAGAATTAGGTCAATTTCTCCGATCGTGTCTTTTTTTATGCCATCAAAGGCTCTTACACAGACGTTATTGGGACGAATCCTTCCGGTCCCAATTTCCATTCTCTGCAGTGTGGAGAGCGGGCAAATATCAACGCCCGAGCCCCCATCCACCATTACTCGCTTAACATAGTATCCTTCACACTTGACGGTCAAATGTAAGGCCTTGTTATGAGCCGCTCCCTCCAGAGGCAAATCGTTCTTATTAAAGGAAATTTGATTAACAGCAAAGAACCTTTCTGCCACTCTTTCGAGTTGCTCGATCGGAGTCTCAGTTGGTACATACGCCTCGTTCAGAGTTTTCACTAGGATCTTCTGATGCTCGGGAGACCTCATTAACAAAGATAGCATAGACACTTGTTCAGGGTACTTACGCAACTGATCCACCACTTCATAATCAGGCATCTTCATTTTCTGAAAGAAAGCCTCTGCTTCCTCAGTACTCACAGGCTTCTTGGGTGGAAAGCGCTTCCGCGTGGCATTGTTTACTTCCTGTACATCTGAATATTTCTTAGCAAAGGTATTCCCCGGAAGTTCTCCTGTGATTTCTTTACCTTTGTATGTAACCAACGCCTGCTGATAATTCTGTTGTACTGCAGACGGGTCCGTCATTGGCTTCTGTGGCACGCGTCCAATAACCAATGGCTCGTTCAGCCGAAGCGGTTTAATTGTCCCCCGGACCACATAGGCTCCTTTTGGCACATACATTGGTGTTCCCTTTTTTGCTTCAAATTTCTTTGGAGTACTCACGACTACTGGCTTTTCTTGGCGACCTCGCGGAATATAGAGAACCCTATTTTTAGGAGGCACCATCTCTGCTTTTGCCTCATCTTTCTTCTCAAGTTCAGTCTTGACAGTTTCAGTCTTCTTTTCCCTTTTCTCTTGCTTCGGGGCCGCCTTGGGCTTCCTTTCTGCTTTCAAGGCGGGATCAAACTCCTTGTCTTCGCAGATCATCCCGATCACTGTCCCATTATGGTGAGCGGGCAATGGATTGTTAGTCACATTTGGGATCTCCTCGTCCCTTAACACTATCTTCCCCTGTTCTATCAAGTTCTCTAATGCCTTTTTTAAGGTCCAACAATCATTGGTATCATGCCCTTCGGCCCCCGAATGATAAACACACATGACACCGGCTCTGTAAGCAGGCGATGCTGGATTTTGCCTTATTTGAGGGACTGGCTGCAGGAGACCCATTTGGACAAGCTTTGGGAATAGATTGGAATATGGTTCACCAATGGGTGTGAAGATTTGTCTCCTGGGTGGTTCCTGAGGACGGAAGTTATTCTGGGGTAGTTGGGGATTATAGTGGTTCCGGTAAGGAGGTTGGTTTCTAGGAATTTGAGCTTGGTTGGGATTATAGTGGTTCCGGTAAAGAGGTTGGTTTCTAGGAATTTGAGCTTGGTTCCGGTTAGCTTGTTGCGGTGGTCGTCCATAAGGTTGAGTATTCATGACCATGTAGGGCTGCGGAACTTAGGCCATGTCTTGGTGGGGGTAGTAGTGCTGCGGGGTTCTTTCCGGAAAAAGGGGCCTGGGGGTGTGGTATTTTCTTGCATATGACGCCGCCATGGACGTTTCTTCCTTTTTCTTGCCCCTCGCTATTCCTCCAAACCCACCCTGAATGGCTTGGGAGGTAGCTCTGATAGCAGATTGGCTCAAAATCCGACTAGTTTTCAAACCGTTTTCGACCATTTCGCCAATCTTGCTGGTTTCAGTGAATGGTCTACCCATTGCAGACATCATATTTTGGAAGTAGTCTGGTTCCTGAGCTTGGAGGAAAACTGTGACCATTTCTACCTCATCCATTGGAGGTTTTATCCTGGATGACTGTTCGCGCCATTTAACTGCGTACTCTCGGAAGCTTTCCGAGGATTTCTTCTTTAGGTTTGTCAATGAGTTCCTATCTGGAGCTATGTCAATATTGTATTGGAACTGGTTGACAAAGTCTCTGGCAAGATCATCCCATATGTGCCAGCGGGATATATCCTGGTCTATATACCACTCAGATGCGATACCAACCAGACTCTCTCCGAAATAAGCCATGAGGAGTTCCTCTTTTCTGCCAGCTCCTCGCAGCTGGTTGCAATATTTCTTGAGATGAGCAATAGGATCACCGTGCCCATCGTACTTATCAAATTTTGGGGTTTTAAATCCCAATGATAAGAGCACATGGGGGAACATGCACAAATCAGTGTAAGACACATTTTTTCTCCCACTTAAGCCTTGTATATTTTTTTTAAACTCTGCTCAAGACTCCTTATTCTTTTTGCCATCTCATCTTGCTCAGGTGCTTTGGGAATTTGATCTTGCCCTTGTATCGAGGCGGCTGAGGGTAAGCGTTGGTGGTAAACCGGGTAGGTTCCAACAAGAAAGATGGTGCTTGAAATGTGAATGAAGATGAGTCGAAGTTAGGCCTGGGTAAAGCAGGTTGTGCCGTAGCTGAACAAGGCAATGCGGTGAATATGTTTGAGGCTGCACCTGTGCTGACACCTGGGGGTAAGACTCAGAAGGTGATCCGGCGAAGTGAGCTGAAATGGTAGGATACCCGAACGGGGTAGTTGGATAACTTATGGGGATGTTGGAGGTCCCACTTGCCCTAGGAAACAGCTCAGGGAATCCAGGGATCGCACTTGGTAGTTCTTTTCCATTGCTCTAGGCGTCCCACATTTCCATTATGCGGAGACGTAGAATTTTATTTTCCTCAGCAGTTGCTGACTCGGAAGTTGGGATGGCTGAGATTGAACTTTCCTCCGAAATAGGAATCGTAGGCAGAGGTATTTCTGAAGACATTTCAACACTTCCGTTCAACCTCGTGAAGTATGTATGAACACTTCCTTTCGACCTTGTGAAGGATGGTTGAACACTTCCTTTTGACCTCGTAAAGTACGAATGTGAGGCCAGATTACCACAAAACCAACCACCTTTCTATAGAACATGGATTGTATAAGCAACAAATGGTTAGTTTGAAACAAATAACTGATAGGTAATCTCACGTTGGGGTGTGATGCACCTATACAGTTTAGTGGGTTTCTACATGTTTTGCATTGGTTGCATGAGTCATTCCGGCTTTTCCTTATGCTTTCCACCTTCTTCTTTTGATTTGCACTATCTTTTCCCTATATATATATATATATATATATATATATATATTT
>MU714010.1:0-50186 GCA_026770625.1 Nicotiana glauca | reverse complement strand
ATATATATATATATATATATATATATATATATATATATATATATATATACCCCTTTTCTCTTATTTAAGGTTATGGTCGAATCTGATGAAGATTGCATATGTATCATGACCCCGCATGAATCAGACCAAGCGTAGTTCGTGACCAAACGAGTACAAAACAAAGACACAATTTTTCTAGGAAATTTTCATTACTAAAACATTCTATTACAAACTAAAACACTTTGAAAAGGAAAATAACAAGCTTGAAAAACCAAATACGGACTCAGAAACTACTGACGTACTCTGACGCTAAAAGATAACAGACATACAGACAACATGCTCTAAAAATAGAAAATGCGAACTCGAACTATGAATACATTAAAGCTCCAAAAGTTGGTGCCCGCGAGGCGTCGTTCGGCCTTGCCGCGGGCTTAGGTGCAAGATCCCGTTCAAGTTGCTCCAGTTCATGCATTGTCCGCTTGAAAAAAATCATTACTGTCGAGAAGAAGGTAGTGCGGGTCATATCTTCACACATTCGGCACCTCCTAACGATAACATGGGCGCTAGTCTCAATCTTGTCCCTGGTTCGACATTTTTCTATGAGCAGGCACTTTATCTGATCATTACGGGCCTCCAAAACCTGAGAATCCTGAAGATAATGATTCTACAGCTGTTATATTTCATCTTCCATTTGGGCCAACAAGTCGTAGTTGTCTCCATTTTCGGTTTCAAAAGCTTTGGCTTGTTCAGCTACTTTGTTTTCAAGAGTGGCTGTTTTCTTCTTTAGATTGGCAATGATCTTTTTATAATCCCTTTTTACCTACTGTAGGTATTGTGTGCGCTCTTCTGTTCTTTTTGCCCACTATGCCCGGAGCTGTGCTATGGTACCCTCTGATTTCTTTAGATCATCCTGGCACTCAATTATTTCCTTCTTCAGTCCGTTTATCAACCTTTTATCCGATCGACTCCTTTGCTGGTTGGCAGCATTTATCCTCATTTGTCGGTTTTGGGCCTTCAGCGCCTCATTTTCTTGGGCCAATTTGTTCTTTTCCCCTTTATCGGCAGCCACTTGCACACTGTTTTCGAACTTCAGGTCCCTAATCTGTTGTTTTAGCTTGCCTATTTCCGTCTGGTAGCCTTCTTCTTTTGCTATCCAATCCCAATGCCCTTGTGAAGACTCGGCAAACTCCTAAAGGTGAGGTCTTTTAGCCGGCCTTTCGAACCCAATTTCTTTTCTATACCGAGCAACGTATCTCGGCAACGCTTCGCTTTTGGACCTATCCCTTGCGTAAGTATTTGCCTTCAATGTTTGACATTCATTCCAAATTTTGCGAACGACCGCTTCGGGGAACTGCCCATTAGGCCCAATTTCGACTACCTGGCTGCTGAGATCTTCATCCTTTGGTACTATTTGGCACCTGCCCAATTGCCTCAAGACTCGGTACGGGGCATATGGTTGGATACTTTGGAGACCCATCAGCAGCAAATGAGATCCTGTGGCTGGCATATATATGACTTCATGCACAGATAGCCACCCAAATGTCCATTCTATCTGGCTCGCGGTGACAGAACGCAGACGTGCTACCCATTCGGTAACCCCTTCTGGCAAACTAATCCCGTCAACCCTTGTAGAAAACTCTTCTATACATGTCTTCTTCGATGACCCATACCTCATAAATTGTGGGTGATGACATAAATGTTCAATCATCCACATTTGCAGCAATATATTACAACCCTCAAAGAAATCCCCTCCGGCTTTGCAAGCAGTAAGAGTGCGGAAGATGTCGGCTATTATCATGGGTGCCAGAGTGTTGTTATCCCGAGTGAGCAAAATAGTGATGACCCAGGCGATTTGTATATCAATTTTCCGTCTTTTCTAGGAAACACCAGAAGTCCTAGAAAGGCTACCATAAACGCAATACACCTATGCTCTTCCTATTTCAGGAGGTTGTCCTTGCTATAGATTCTGCTCTCTGGATTGTTGAACCCTCCGATATGACCGTATCTGTCGTATATGAATGAAAGAGTACAAAAGCCCTTTGCCAAATCTGGGTTGTGGACCGTTCTGCGTATATTCAAAGTGTCTAAGAACTTGTGTATGGTTACGGCCCTTGGAGCAATCAAGTACTGTTTTTTCAAAGGAATTTTGGGACCCCCGATGTACCGTGCTATCTCCTCCAATGTCGGCGCGAGCTCGAAATCTGAGAAGTGAAATATATTGTGTGTCGGGTCCCAGAATGGCATTAATGCCTTTATGGTGTCCCCTCTCGGATTAATCTTCAGTAACCCAATAAGGCCTCCTAAGTACGACTTGATCATGTCTTGCCCTGATTCACCCAAGTCATTCCACCACATATGTAACCCCAACGAGATCTTGTTTATAAGGGCTCCGGGTGAATTCTGACTCGTGCTCATTTTGCACATTTCTTAACGTGATTAAACAAAAGCAAACTTTATTTGGATCAAAACAAAACTAACTTATTTTTAAAAAAAAAATGAAAGACTCGATTTTTCGAATGCGGCCTTTCAGCACTTTGGGGATGAAGATTTTAAGGCTGTGTGGGCTAACCGGTCAAAGCCTAAAAAATGAGCAAAGGTGGCCGTTTATGCGAAGTCAGCATTCCGGCGTCCCTTTTGGGAACATTCTGCTATATTCGACAAAAGCGGTATAACCTGACTTATTTATGACGAAAATTAAAATTTTAATATTTTGGCTATGTTTGCAAAAAGGGAAAGTTGGACCCGATGAGGATTGCCTACGTATCCCACACCCTGTGAGAATCAAACCGGCGTAGTTCGGCAAGATAAAATGGACTATTTTTGAAAATTAGACTTTTCTTTTTCTTCTCAACAACATATTCTCCAAAATAAAATAAAGACTTTTTTTTTCAGCCAAACAATTTGAAAACAAGAAGAACAAAATAAAGACTCTTTTTCCTTTTTTTTTTCTATTTTAAAATGATAATTTTTTTTTTCATTTTCTCAAAATTTTGGCAGAGTTTCGACACTATTTTGACATTGGTTTGTTTTTCTAAGAATAGTTATCTCTCTACACTATTATTTCCTTTTTTTTTCCTTTTCAAATTTTCCCAATGTTTCAAAGCCGGTCATCATGCATGTCCGAAGCAAATAAATGCGTAAAACAATCAGGACGCAGCAGGATGGTCTTTTTCATTTCAGGTTACCTATCCTAGACGGACCCAACCCCTGTTTTGAGTCCCCTAAGTCATATGCAACATGATGTAAATAAGCGTTCCTACTAGGGATCCAGCATGAAGTCAAGCTATTCTAGGTTCAAAACCTGGGTATGTGTTCTAGACAGTGTACCCGAGCGGACAACTCGAGTCCGGGAGGGGGCTACGCACCGGGGACCCGCAAGATCGTCCGGCTTTGTAACTTATCCGAGCCCTTTTCTTATTTCAGTGTATGACACTAACAGAATAGGCAGTCTCAACCAGTAAGCACTTCCTCGGAGGTGAGAAGAGAAGGGTTTCGGCACAGTTTATATACAGTTCAGATAATATCAAAGCGGTAAAGCACTTAGCACATTTAGCATGAAACATGTAGGAAAATCAGATAAAGCCAAATATAACAGTTATTCTAAGTTCGAATTCTTAAACCCTGAACCAAAATTCTAGGTAAAATTCCCCAGCGGAGTCGCCAAAGCTGTCACGCATCTTTTTTTACACATCCACCCCGAAGGATAGATGTATAAGGGAGTTTTTCCATTTTAAGTGACATTAATTGAAATAGGATTATTTATTTATTTAGAGTCGCCACTTGGGATAGGTTTGGCTTTTGGTGTCCCAAGTCACCGGTTTCTTGAATCCCAATTTGAGGAACATATTCGACTTTCCAAATGAAGTCTGCGAACCAGAAATTCTAAATAAGGAATTCTATTGACCGGAGGGAAGGTGTTAGGCACCCCCGGATCCCGTGGTTCTAGCACGGTCGCTTAAAATTTTATAAATGGCTTAATATCTGATTTTAATACATGTTATCCTATAGTGCAATTTTAAAGATTATTTACCGCTTTATTATTATTTTAGTGAGAATTGCAACGTCGTGAAAACATATCTTGAACCACGTCACATCAATGTATCCGTGGTTATTGACATATTTCGACTCCGTTGAGATTTGGATTTGGGTCACATAAATGTGCATCCAAGTTTAAGAAAGTAAATTATTAAAAAGCCCGCCTAAAGATACTAGCGCGTTATTTTTTTGGGGAAGGCCGTGAAATTTGCTAAACGGCCCATCCCAGAATCTAAGTATTTTTATATATATACATTTAATGAGGGCCTAACAGCTTGTG
This sequence comes from Nicotiana glauca, assembly GCA_026770625.1. Lineage (NCBI taxonomy): Eukaryota > Viridiplantae > Streptophyta > Magnoliopsida > Solanales > Solanaceae > Nicotiana > Nicotiana glauca. The sequence goes on along the minus strand of MU714010.1, from coordinate 45,892 downwards.
CATTTTATTTGGCGAGGCTCAGCTCATTTTATTATTTTAAAGGCTATCCTATAGCAAACTATAATTTTCTACTTCTTTTGTCTCTAAAATACAAGAAAAGTTCCTAATTAGTAGGCATTTATTTAAAAAAAACTACTATGTTAAGCCTGCATTTTATTCACTGAAAATTGCCCAAATCTGGGCTTCTGATCAAAGCATTGAGCCCAATAAGCAAGTGCTGAAAAGTAACGCCCAGGCCTCCAGTTAAATGACTTGAGGAAAAGATGGGTTTGGCTTTCAAATTGGACCAATTCTATACAATTGAGCCCATGGCCCAGATCGTCTAAACCTCATCAAACCGAACGAAAATCACCAAATTATCCAAACTGAAATTAATGCTGACCGTGAAACACAATTCGTATATCATTTTGATTGGAACAATTTTCAATGGAGTTATTAAGCCACTAGTTTAACACCCAATTCACTAATTCAATACCTATTATAACTAAATGAGTCAATAATGCTTTGAAAACAGGTAAGCAATTCACAACATGAGTTCGTATTTTTAAACATGCAACTGAAACTCAACTTCTGTTTTCACCTAACGGACTAGCCAACGTGAGTCCCTTACACCCTGCCATGTTAACATTCTAATATGACATTTACATGACTGCTGTTATTGATTCGAAAAAATGGTCATTGATGTAAGCAAAATATCACAGATTCTAGAATAGAGTTTCCAACTCAAGTTATTCTCTAAGTGTTTACACTGAATAAACCCACTAAACTAACTATCCACAGTTAACGATTTAAATAGCTACTGAACACAAATTCCTGGACTAAACAGTCTTGTACTGAATGATAGTTAACACAGTCTAATTATAGTCCAGTTTTAGTCCAGTTACACAGTCGTATGTCTATTGTGTAAATCAATACCAAATAGATAACTAATTATCAACTAACACTCTAAATAACTAATATCCAATGAAGGATAAATAGCAGACAACATCCAAAGTGCAAGGATCTGGTAATCACTTTCATTCAACTTCAATTGTAAGCTACACGGATGCAATTTGAGGAAGTGTACCTGGAATGCGAAATAGAAGAAGAAGAAGAGAGATCAGCGGCTGCAGTAATAATAGCAGCAGACCACAGCAACAAGAATAAGTGTTAAATCCACCCAGGAATTGGTCAGAGGTGAAGTAAATCAATGAAAACCAAAGGGCGCTTGCTGGAAATCAAATCTAGACTGAAATTTGGATCACAAAACTAATCCAGAAAACTTTCAGCTACTAGATAATCAGAACAATTTGGATAATACCAGATATTCCTTGAAATCAAACCAGTAAACACCCCTAGAATCTTAATGAAACAGCAACTCTCTCAAAACTGAATGCCTCAGCTTTCAAAGTGTTGTTTAAGACCTCAAATGAATGCAATATCTAATCCCCTGAATCTTGACTCAATGGAACAGTAGGACCAAGTGTATGCGCCTATGTTTTCAGTCTATTTTTCAGCCTCAAAGTACTGTCAAAATACTCCCTCATATTCTAAAAAAAAAAACAGATTCAAGGCTCTCCAAAAAACTCCCCCTAATTGATTCAAAGCCTCTCCTTTAATACCCAAAATACACCCCTCTTTCCAGCCTGTTTAAACACTTAAAACATTAGGAAATCATTTCTTAACCATGATATTCCCTGAATTCTCCACTCAGAATACTAAAACATTAGGCAGTACCACCACTGACCTGTTTCTTTCTTTATTAAATCACAGGGGTATGGACAGCCTATTTTCCTATTCAATTAAGTATGGTCAGCTTGTTTTTCTATTCAATTCCTTCAAACCTTGTAAAATGATGTCCATGTGATTTCTGTTTCCTGAACTTAAAGGTGTATTAAACAATGTATTAACTTATTGGTCCGCTAGTATCACCTGACAGATCAATCACTAGAGCACTTTCAACTTCTCAAATTCCAAATCACCCTCGAAAACTTCACTAGAAATGCAGCTATAACCAATTTAAACTTAATCAAACTCAAATCAGCTGCTGAGATAAGTGGACTGAAATCAGTGAGACAAAACATGCATTTAAGATGAACTGGCAACCAACAGAACTTAGAGATTGACAAATGATATTTAATGATCGATTAATTCAATTCAATGTTATTACTGACTAATTAATGAACCAATCTCTAAAATTAAGCATACGAACAGACTGACTTAGTTCAATTACAGAATTAAACATAAACGAAGTAGGAGAAGAAGAAGCATGAAAATCAAACGGAAACTAAAAGATAACAAAAGCAAAGAGGATTGAAAAATACCCGAAACTTAAGCGGGCCAAACACTGGGAACTTCTTGTCCCTTTGCCTTGGACTGAAAGGGACTTTAATCGTGTGTTTTCAATGTGAAAACACACGGCTAAAGTCCAATTCGGCCTAAAGATCCTCACATGCCGAGTTTCAGATTAGAAGAAAGTTAGGGCTTAGCTTATACGATTCAATATTCGAGGCACTGGAGGGGGATTTGAGGGAAAATGGGCATGGGATTGGTATGAGGAGGCTGTGGGGGTTGTGGGGTGTTGATTTGGGATGGTTTAGAGGCGGCGGCGCCACCGGGGATCTTGTGGCGGCAGCTAGGGTTTTTGGTTTGGAATCGAGATTCGAAGCATCCGGGTTAGATTCGAATGGAGGTAAGCACGGGAGTGGAATGAGGAGGTCGTGAGGGTTCGGTGGTGTAAAGATGGGGGCGTTTGGGCCACTGGAACCGTCGTGAGGCGATTTCCGGTGGTGGAGGATGGTGGAGGTTCTCTGAAGGTTAGAGATGAAGGAATGAATTAGGTTTTTCTTATTTTGGGTCTTTGGTGTATTAAAATTGGTGAATTAACTTGAGTCGTTGGATCATGAAAATCCAACGGCTGTGATCATCTCCCATGTGAAACGGGGTCGTTTTGGTTAAGTGGATGTACCGGATTGGGGAGATGGATACGGGTTGCAGGAATCTTGGCCGTTGGATTGATTTAATCCAACTGCACTGGTTGAAAGCGACCAAACGACGTCGTTTGAAACGTCTAAGAGGCCTGGCCAATTGGACCGGGTTATGCATCTGTTTGGGCCTGATTTTAATTTAAAAGGAAATTGGCCCAGTTCCGATTTTGTTCTTCATTTTTCATTTTGCTTCTTTTTTCTTTTATTTCTTCCTAATTTAAAGACGAGAGAATCCTAAATTATATTTGTAAATCCAAAAATATAACTTAAAAATACTAATTAACCCTTGATAATAATTATCACGTAAAATTAGATGCCAATTAAAACACAATCATATGATTGGACATTAAATGCTAAAAATGCAAAAAATACATATTTTGTGATTTTCATTCTTTTAAAACCAAATACGGTTTAATTAATTCCTAATTGCAAAATTAGATCCTAAATGCACATGCAACATATATTTTTTGTATTTTTATTTAATAAAAATAAAAATAAACATTCACAGACAAAAATACAAATAATTAACAACATGCTACGAAAACTCTCAAAATTGCGTGTAAAGGGAAATTGTTTTATTTTTTGATTTCTTTTGGAGTAATTCTTGTAAAGTAAAAATCACGTGCTTATAGGAAGTAAATCAATTAACATAATAGACTCTAAATATAACTTAACTAACTCAATTATAAAACACAAATTTTGTATTTTCAGTTATAAAAAAAGATTCTCAACTGAAAAATACCCCAAAAACATAGCAATCTTCAGAAAAATTATATAATACATCTGAATATATAAATTATATTAATTAAAAAAATATATGAATACATTCCTGGCATATAATGAGACAGTGAATACAATGAGATACATGGAATACAGTGGTATACGTTGAAATACAATGAAAAAAAATAGTGCATGCAATGAAATACATAGAATACAACGAGATACATTGAATTACAATAAATACAATGAAATACGTGAAAATACAGCTTGATACGTTGAAAATACATTGAAATATATTAACAGAAAATCAAGTTGGTCAGGCCCAAACTCCGTCGTCTTTGTTCAAGAACAAACCCTAATTTCCGGCGAATCCGCTATCGAGCAAAAAACCTCAACTCTTTCAAGTTGCTCAGCCCCTAACTCCGTCGTCTTTGTTCAAGAACATCCCTAATGTCGTCTCGTCAAGAGGGCCGCGATTCTGACTTGAGACTCTCAAAATTTGCAACACACTTGGCCTTGAAGATTTTGGCCACTGCTGCTTCATTCCCCGGTGGTGCCTTCGCGAAAGATGCCATTTTTTGAATTTGGGGCTTTTTCTTATTTTCTGAAAGTAAAAAGCACGATGAAGGAGAAAGCTTATAGGTTTTTGGTGACGTACAAGGAAATAACAAGGAAGAAAAAGAGGAGAAGAAAGTGGCAAAAATCTGAAAGAATGAGAGAGAAAAATAATACAAAGAGTATTTTATGACTTAAGGGGAAGAGGTAACCATAAATAGATATTTGGCTATAAAAATCAAAAGGTAGTTATGGAATATAATTTTTTAACAGGATATTTATTTAAAATAAATAAAGTATCAACCTTTATTATAGGAGGTAAAAATTTCATGATTTTATCTTAATTGTACTCTTCCAATATAATTAGGAATAATGTCTAATAACCCACGAATAATACAAAAGTTCCAAAAAAACGAGTTCGCATATTCATACATTCTTAGAAGTCCAAAGTGAATTTTACAAAAATGACGTTAAGGCTGCGATTTAAGGTACGGAAAAAAATTACTCGCATCGGGTGTTTAAATTAAATTGTACCAATTTACTATGGTTAAGCAATTTTATAAGGTGAAAACTTGTATTGCTTAACCATAATTAAGTGAAATGAGTTTATTTATAGAGATATATCATTGTACCTTTTGCTATGAACATTATATGCAGATAAGTTTTTACCGATTAGAACCCCGATCTTTGAATTTGAACTTTGGTGCCTTTTAAGCCTGAATTGGTCTTCTTTTACATGCAATCTAATTCAATCAAAATCCAATTTATACGACTGCACGCAATTAACAAGAACCACATAAACGTATACTAATAAAGCTATTACAACAATACATAAATCCAAATTTAACTCCTAAATATGTCGGTGTATACAGAATAAGTAACTCAACGATGCAATCCTCTTGCTTTTTTATTTACGCTTGTGAAAAAGAGAAAATACAAAAAGGAATGTCTAGTCCATTATTGTATAGGTTTCTTTTTTCTTTTTTTTTTTGGTTAAAAGGGATATTTATATAACTACTAAGTAGAGAGGTAAGTTACAAAGTAGTGCAGAGCGATGTTTTGAGAAACAATATCAATATTATACGTCAAAAAATTCCTAACAACTTCAATTCCTACGATATCTGCCCAAAATACGTCACCTGCATACAACGGAGGAACTGCTAGTAAATTGGATCTATCTAAAAAGCTTGGGTTTGCTGCCTCTTTTGCTATAGCATCTGCCACCCTATTCTGCTCCATGTACGTATGCCCTACCACAACCATGTCCATCCTTCATTAACAAACTGCATTCACAAATTATAGGATCACATGTTAGGTTAATTATGAGTAGCATTTGTATTATTTCTGCCGAGTCAGTGTTGATGTCCAGCGGGATCCATCTATTTTATTCAGCAAGTTGCAACCCTTTTAGGAGAGCTTTCAGTTAAGCGAAAGTGTTGGTTACATGTGTTATATTCTCCATATACCCCATAATCCAGTCCCCATTGTGACTCCTGAATAGTCCACTTATTCATCCTATGCCTGGGTTACCCCTAGCTGCCCCATCTGCATTCAGTTTATAGCACCCTCTTCTAGGGGGCTCCCATTTTATAGTGGTTTGAAAGTCTTTTGATCGTGGTAATTTTTACCAACATAAAATATTCAGTTGCTTTAGATATGGTGTTGGTGATGTTGATTCTATCTTTCTTTTTGTGGAACAGACTGTGGTTCCTGCATAGCCAGATGTGCCAGAAACAGAAGGGAAGGATATTTTCCCAAGGAATGTTTTCATTAAAGGGTGTGTTTATAAGTTTATTCCAAGTTAATGACCATTGTTGAGATGAGAAAATGATATTTTGTTGCATACTCTCAATAGAAGCCTTGGATAGCAATTCCTACCAGAATTGGGCTGTATTTATACATTCAAAGAAAATGTGTTTGCCTGTCTCTTCAAAACTCTGACAGAAGCAACATTGTGGGTTATAGTTAACCCTAATTTTTTAAGGTGACATCCTGTAGGTAACCTATTGTGGGTAAGGAGCCAGATGAAGTTCTTGATTTTGGTAGGAGCTTGTAATAACCAGATCCAATTAAAGTTTCCCTCCACCTCAGTTTCAACATTGTTCTTGCTTTTCTAAGGAAAGTATAGGCAGAGATGCTGGTGAAAGACCCACTAGGAGTCAATCCCTAGGTTAGCTTATCTTCCGTTGTAGGGTTGGGATGAATGAAGACACAATTGATCATATTAGATATGCGTGGGGACAGATCCATAAAGATGGAGGAGAGATCCCAGTTCCCTAAATTGTAGACAGTGTCTACTTTGACAGTTATGTCATTTTGAGAAAGAGGGCCTTCTACCATATCCCTAATTACTGGCTGATTAGGGATCCAAGAATCATTTAGTAAGCTTACCCTATTTACCTTGTGGGCCACCCATCTGCTAGCCTTTCTGCATGTATCTCAGCCCTTTGAGTGTTTTGCCATGTATAGGATTTAAAGGTTCTATGGGTTCTAGGAGTATGATTCCAATTACATTGCTTAGAGATAAGAACTCTTATGAGGTGTTGTGGTAAATCCTCCAGGCCAGATGTGCATGGGATGCTTTGTTTTTCAATTCTGCTTTTTGGAGCCATAGCCTCCATTGGCCTTCTTCTTAGTAACCCTGTCCCAATTAACTAGGTGTATTTTTTTTCCTATTTGTAGTGGTGCCCCAAATAAAATTCCTTTGAATTCTATCAATTTGCTTAGAGGTTTTTGTGGCAAATTGATATATTGCATGACATGATTAGGGATATTATTGAGGGAAGACTTAGCCAGAATGGTCCTACCAGTCATGTTTAGACAATGTGTCTTCCAGCCAGCCAGCTTGGATTGCATATTGTCTATTATGAACTGAAAAACTGCGCTAGTGGCTCTCTTATGAAACATAGAAAAACCAAGGTATTTACCAAATGAGGTGGTAGCTTCAACTGATAGAGTCTTAGTGAGACATTCCATGGTATCTTGGGTAGTGTTAGAGGAGAAGAGTACTCTGGACTTAGTGAGGTTGCTTTTTTTTTTCCAGAGTTCTCATTGAAGAACTTCATGATAGAAAATATAGTGGTGCAATTCCTGTCGTTTTCCTTGGAAAACAGTATAATGTCATCAGCAAAGAAAAGATGGGAGATTTTTAGGCCAGACCTGCTAATACTTATAGGTTGCCATTGGTTGTCAAGCACTGCTTGGTCGATTGACCTGGAGAGTCTCTCCATACACATGATGGAAAAGGTAAGGGGATACGGGATCCCCTTGTCTGATGCCTTTATGGGGCTTGCAAGCTTTAGTTTTACCTCCATTTACCAAGATTGATATGTTAGAAGAGCTAATGTAAGACATGGTTAGCTTGGTTAGTCCAGATGGAAATTTAATTTCATGGAGAGTGTCCTTGATGAAGGACCATTCCAACCGGTCAAAGGCTTTTTCCAGATCTATTTTAAGGATCATGCGAGCCTGCTTTCCTTTCATTTTCCTAAAGTGAGTAATGTACTCTTGTACAATGATAGCATTGTCAGAGGCCCTCCTATTTGAAAGAAAACTAGCCTGGCTAGGGCCAATTATGTCAGGAAGCATTAGCTTGATTCTATTTACAATGATCTTAGTGATGGACTTATAGATTATGTTACAAAGTCCAATAGGTCTTAAAGTTTTTTATCATGGAAGCTTGGGGGCATTTGGAAAGAGATAAAGCAGAGTTTGATTCATGGTCTCATCCATGGAGCTAGTAGGGAAACATTTCTTGCAGAAGTTAGCTAAAGAGTTACCTATAATGCTCCAATACGTTTGGTAGAAGAAGGGATGTAGGCCACAGGACCCGGGGCCTTGAAGGGCTTGAAGGAGAAGATAGACATTTTATTTCTTCAAATTCAAGGGGTCTATCCAATCTATATAGGTCATGATCAAATGATTGGTGGTGGAAATGGGAGCTTGTGAGTGTGGGGAGGTCTAGAGGCTTTTGAAGAAGGATATTATGGATGTTTTGATGTCTTTTTAGTCATAGAGCCAGTTTCCACTCTCTTTTTTTAGGGAAAGGATCATGTTTCTTCTTCTTCTTATTCCATTGAGGGTGAAAGTGTTGAAGAATCTAGTGTTGGAATCCCTATCATTAAGCCAATTAATCTTAGATTTGAACTTCCAGAAATCATCCTCATTTTAAGTAGTGAGTCTAGCTCACTATTCAGGTTATTTTCTAGGTTTAACAAGTAGCTGCTGAATTGATAATTGAGAGATTTTCAGATTCATGCAATTCTGGCTAAGATTCTTCTTTTGTTATGAAATATATTGCCAAAAGGTGTTTCTGTTCTACTGAGTTACAATTCTCTTAATAGAGCCAGTGTATTGGAGTAGGGTAGAACTGGTGGGGTGGGGTGGTGGGAAGCTTCGTTTATGATGTTGGGAAAGGTTGGGTGGGTAGTCCATATAGATTCAAACCTAAAAGGTCTTGATCTATTATTGAAAGATTCCCCTTTTAGAATTACTTGGACGGGGCAGTGATCAGAGTGAATCCTAGGCAGGTGAATCATAGTAGCCTCAGGGTACTGTAAAATCCAACTCTCATTGGCAAAACACCTATCTATTATTTCAAGAATCAGAGAAGACCAATTTTTATATCTCTTATTATACCAAGTGAATTTGCTTCCTTTGTATTCTAGGTCTAATAATTTACATTCATTAAGGCAATTCCAGAATAAATTACTGCGACTAGGGTTTATCGGGTTGCCCCCAAATTTGTCCCTAGCTTTCAAGACTTTGTTGAAGTCCCCTCCCACAAACCAGCTGTTCATGGAGGTTTTGGAGATAGTAACTAAGCTCTCCAAGAGAAGCTTTCTTTCAGCTAAATTATTACTAGCATAGATGGTCGAAAATAATCAAAGGGTGTGGTTAGGGAGTACCTTTACCATGGCATGAATACCCTGAGGGGTGGCGGAAACCTCTTCCGCACTAGCACTATCTTCATTCCACATAAGAATGATCCCCCGGATAGACCAATAGCTGGAGATTGAATTATTAGGTCAAACTATAGTTCCTCTGCCAGTTTTTTTGTGGTCAACCATCTTGGTCTCTAGCAGCACCAACATTGTTGGCTTGTGTATCTTGACTATATCCGTGCAGTGCCTTCTGAAATCAGCATTGTTTTCACCCCTAATATTTCATATGATGTAATTCATTAGGGGTGGTTGGATGGTTGGGAGCTGGCTTTCCTGGGGTTTCTCCATTCCCTGTGGAGTCCTCTTTGGAATCGTCTAGGTCTTTCCCCCCATGCTGATGACTAGAGTCAGGTTGAGAAGCGGTTTTATCACTCCTTGAGATTGGTGAGACACCAGGCTCAATCCATATTTGGTCGTCGATCTGGGGCACAGTAATACTAGCACTTCGTAGGTCTCCACACTGAACTCTATCGCTCTAACTGAGTCCATTAGGAGAGCGTCTGTGTGAAGGGGACCGTAGGTTGCTTCTTCTGTTTCTGATGGGCTTTTCCTTTTCAGGAGATCTAGGGCCTTGTTAATTTCCCTTGTGATTTTGTTGAGTGGTAGAGACGTAATCTTCTCTAGTTGAGCAGAAAATGATGGGGCTTGGTATATTTAGGGTTCGGTAGTCACAATGACCGGCTCCGCTATTGGATCCTCCGTTATTGGATCTAGGAAGAAAGGTATTGATTGGAAGGCTTGGTATATTAGGTTGTTGAGCATTGACGGGTCGATGTTTGGCTGCATGTTATCGTTGTTCGTCATTGTCTACCATAGACATGGACAAAAGGTAGCCAAAGCCTTGGTTAGTGCTTCTACCGTTACTTTTACCAAATGTGCTAGATTTTGAACAATCGGGGTCACTGTGATTTCCTAGGGTCAAATTGTACGTTAATCCCTATCCCTGTAGCACTACCTCTAGTCAGGATGTTAGGAGGTGGTCCGGTGGTAATGACAATAAGGTCACAATAGTAGGTGGCATTTTTTTCCATTTTGTGTGTTTCTATTTGCTACTTTGGGTAATGGGTAGGCTTAAGTTAATGGACGGACTCATAATTGTGCCCCTTGATGTCAACTCTTGGTTAATGGAAGAGGCAACAGTTATTGTATCTGGGGAGAGGAATTTAGAATTAACGTGGTATTTTGTGGAATGGACAGCGATTGTCTTTTCACCTGAAATTGAGTGGGTTTTTAGATAAGGCACTTGAGTGTTTATGAGGTTTGTTGAGTTTTCCTCATTAGAGGCTTTCTCTGTGAGAGAGGTAGGGGACGTGTAGGTGTGTGTATAGGGTTGATTATTTGGGCTGGTAGTCTCCAATTGTGTGATGGCCCCGATTAGTTGAACGTTGCTGGCCCTGCAGTCCAAGACTCTATGTTTGAGAGCTTTTGTGTCAGGAGATGGGCCTAGATCAGAGGCCTCGTTGTGGGAGCCTATATGGGGGTCGAGACTGGAGTTTATGTTAGTTTCCCCGGGCCTCATTCCTGCCTTGCGGTTGGCGTTATTTTTGGGCTGGGGCCTCGCGGAAGATGTTATCACTTTATATTGGGAAAAATATATTTGAAAATTGAAAGGACTCGCTCAATATAATTATAAAATAACATAAAATATAAAAAAAAATCCAGCAGACTTGATTCCACTTCTACCCCTAACTTTGGACTAATCATGTAACCTCCTTCCAATAACAATTAGTCAATTACTTCTTGATTATAGTTCTTTGACCATGCCATCTACAAAATTAAACTTCATATCTTTTTATTTTGTCCTATCATACTCAAAATTTGCAATTAGGATATCCTAATGACAATACAAGCTTACAACTCTTACTTGATGTTCTAAAATTAAATTACCCAAAATTATCAAATTATGTCATAGCGGATGAAAAATCGAGATGCTAAGATGATTTCAAAAAGTATAATTTTATTTATATTTATATAAATCATTCAAATTAAATGGCATGCTCCACAAAAAGGATAGACAAAGCTCAACATAAATGGAGTATGCGATAAAACAAAGGGTGGTTTAGGTGGAGTGTTTAGGGATAGCACGGGAAAATGGATATTAAGATTTCACAATACTGTGATGCTCTATTTCTTACACATTGAATTGCAGGCTTTCTGGGAGGGGCAACAATTGGAATCAAGGTTTGATCTATCCTCATTGAAAGTGGAAACAAATTCAATAGAAGTGATCAACGCTATTAACAATGGCCATACAGTACTAGCTAATTTGATCTACTATTGCAGGTCATTAATGCACCAGGAGAAGGACCTTCAACTACGGCATAATTTCAGGCAAGAAAATGCAGTAGCTGATGCACTAGCCAAGGAAGCAAAAAACCAAATGCCAAACAACATAATCCTGGAAGAACAAAATTGTTTGCTCAGCTTCCGTTTTTTGTGCAGCAACTTCTAACCAATGACATGAGCGGAAAATGCAACTCGTCAAAACAACTACCTATCTCTTTGTGTAATATGCTTAGAACCCTAGGAAATCAAAATATTGTAAGTAACTCTAGTTGTTTGTCTGAGGGGATACACAACCCCCATGTTACTTTGGCCTGTAATACGCAAAACTTTGTCTAATAAGTAATATATAAATCCTTATACTACTATAAAAAAAAGAATACAATAATAACAATAACACGCCCAATATGATTTCACAAGTTGGTTCTGCAAAGGATATGGTGTATGCAGACATTACCTCTATACAAGATAGATAGACTATTTTTAATAGACCTCTGGATTAAAAAAAAATATTTCCAAAATAGATTTAAAAAAATTATGATGAAAATACTAAAGAGCAAAAAAGTATTGATGACAAAAGTAGTAAATAAAACCAAAGTAAAAGAAGCAATAGTAGCAAAGAATAAGATAATAATAGAATAACGAGAAGAGGGAGCAATAAGTTGCTCAAAACTAGAACCACGCTCTTCCACCAAAAAAAAAAAAAGAGATCGCGAGGCAACATGCTAACCTTCTAGTCTAATGCTCGACCTCCATGTTCTCCTATCTACGGTCATATCCTTGGTGAACTGAAGATGATTCATATTCTGTCAAATTACATCTCCTCAATTCTTCCTCGGTCTAGCTCTAGCTCTCCTTATATCTAACACTATCAACCTCTCGCACCTCCTCATTGGGGCATATATGCTCCTCCTATTCACATGTCCGAGCCTTCTCAACCTCACTTCTCCCATCTTATCCACCATAGATTCCACTCCCACCTTGCCTTGTACCTTTATTCGTAATCTTGTCTCTCATGGTATGGCCACACATCTATTTAAACATTTTTATTTTTGCTACTTTTATCTTCTGATCTTGTGAGTTCCTGACTGGCCAACACTCTGTCGTATGCAACATAGTTGGTATAACAACCACTCTATAGAACTTACATTTAAGTTTTAATGGCATATTCTTATCACATATAACACCAGATGTGAGCCTCTATTTAAGCCACCCTACTCCAATACGATATGAGACATTACCGTCAATCTCTTCATTTTCTTGGATTAGTTGAATAACCAAAAAATTAATATGGCATAAATTTCTCTAAATAACCGATTGATCCGAACTATTAACACTACTAACTTGAGGGGAATGGCTTATTTTTATTTTATTTTTAAAGTGTCCATATTCTGATTAGATTTAAAAGCAAGGGGCTTTTTATTATTTTGCAAGGAGTAATTAGTCAAAATAGCACGGTATAGCCAGTTTTCGCACTGTTCAATCAAAAATAGCCAGTGTTTACCAAGTCAATAAAAAATAGCCACTATTTTGCTGCAACAAAGACCGATCTCGTATAATATACGGGAGTTCGGTGCATTTGTATACGAACTCCAGCATATTATGCTGGACCGGTATACTTTGCTGACTCCTGTATAATATACGGGAGACTGGAGCACCGCTGCTCAAAACTCCAGTATATCATACTGGACATTTATACTTGCCGGAACTCCAGTATATTATGCGGGAGTTCTAGCATAATTATACTTGAACTCCAGCATATTATACGGGAGTTCCAGCATAGTTATCCTGGAACTCCCGTATAATATGCGGGAGTTCAAGCATACTTATGCTGGAACTCCCGTATAATATGCGGGCGTATTTTCTGGATTTTGAACAGTATTTTTGTTCAGATTTATCTTTACATGAAAAGTAGCTAAATTTCGATTACTTTTAAAACTGGACTATTTTTGAACGACCAATTGTAAATCTGCCTATTTTTAAATTTCTCCATAGTAATTAGGTAGGGAAGTCAAGATTACAGTTGAGAAGGCCATAATTAGGTTGGAATTTTTCTTCTTTTCCTTTTATATATCTTAAAATATTTGCAAAATGTATAAAGTATCTAGTACAGTGGGAGCAAACCCAATGTTTCTCGAATTTAGATTTTTTCAGTATCCAATATTAAAATAGGAAGATGTGACTCTGTTTAGGGATTTGTACATTTTATTAGCAATAAAAACTGAAATAAAGCATTATTTTATTGCAGGAGTCGAAGCTTTAACAGCACATCATCGGTTGACTGGCTTTTTGTGGTTTGAATACTTTCACTGGCTTGTTTTTTAATAAACAATAATTTAAAATCGTTTAACCCCTTTCTTTTTCTGAAAGTCGTTTTTACCCCTGAATTATTTTCCTTCGGTCGTTTATGTCCCTACCAATTAACTTGTTCTTTTATCTCTCCCTTCTTTTTAAATGTAGAGAAATTTTCATAAAACACTATCTTTTAGTAGTAATTAGTCATCTATAGATATCATTTGCTATATTACGGATTATAGATATCTTTTCTGTGGTTATATGATGTATTTGATATATTTAAGCTATTGTATTCATGAATACAGTAGCAAAAATAGGCATGAATCATGGAAGTACAGCTAATCAGTTGTTGTATTCGAATGTATTCGACTGTATTCATGGCGTGAAACATGGGATTATAGCTGGACAAATTACTGTATTCGACTGTATTCACGGCGTGAAAAAGGGGATTACATTATTTTTAAACGGAAAGTGTATTAATTAACATAATAGATTCCTAATATAACTCAATTATAACACAAAATCTGTACTTCCGGTTATAAAAAAGATTCTCAACTGGAAAAAATCCCAAAAAATATAGCAATCTTCAGAGAAATTATATAATACATCTGAATACATAAATTATATTAATTAAAAAAATATATGAATACATAGAATACAACGGGATACATTGGAATACAATAAAAAAAAGACAGTGAATACAATGAAATACACGGGATACAGAGAGATATATTGAATTACAATAAAAAAAGACAATGAATACAATGAAATACATAAAAATACAGCGTGATATGTTGAAAATACATTGAAATATATTAACAGAAAATCAAGTTGCTCAGCCCCAAACTCCATCGTCTTTGCTCAAGAACAAACCCTAATTTTCGCCTTGTAGCCAAATAGTCCTTCCATCTTCAAAGATCTTGCACGCTCAAACCTGAAGGAAGTGACTCCTTCAACTTGTCGGCCTTCTCCTTATTTGACCATATCCTTATTCTTCTTGATCTAAGGATTTTGATTGCTGCATGTAATTGAATTAATAGAAGAATTCAAATAGTAAAAACCAAAGAATCAGTTCATCGTAGCCCGATAGAATAATTTAAAGATCCCAAAAATGATCAAAGAAGAAAATATATACTCAGGAATTATTACACTACAAAAACCAAAACCTAGAGCAATCAAAAACCCTAGTTAAAGTGAATATAAGAGAAGATGTCGTTAGAAGGAGGAGGAGGGCGAAAATTTTAATGGGATGGGGGAAGAGAATGAGATGTACCGAAGTAGAAAGAGAAAGAAAATAGTGTAACTAAATAGCGTATTTAGTGGCTTAGGGGTAGGAGGTAACCAAAATTAGATATTTTTCTATAAACATTAAAAGGTATATATAAAATATAATTTTTTTAAATGGTACTTATTTAAAATAAATAAGGTGTTAACCTTTACTATATGAGGTAAAAATTCCTTAAATGTACACGTCTTTTTTCACTCTTTATATTTTTGGTAAAATTTCACGTAAGAACAACTAGACTCATTACTTTTTAATTTTATAATTTATATTTTAATTTACAATCAACTAACCCACAAATAATAGGCTAAGATTTAACATTCATCTCCAATAGGTTCTCAAAATTACTATTTAATTTTTAAAAAGATTCCTCAAGTCTTTAAGTTAATTTTCGAATTAGTAATTGTGACTCAAATATTAGTTCAACAAACCAATTCCATTTGAGTGGTAAAAATTAGATTTTTAAAATCTTAAATATATGGATTTAAATTTTGAATTTGATTTTTTGAGAAATTTGGAGTGGGTGTTATTTAGACTTGTTAGAAATAATATAAGGGGATAGTATATAAAATTTGAAGTCATTTAATGGAGATTTGGACTGGTTTTGAACAAGAATTACAATTGAAAGTCGTGAATGAAGTTCGTCTACAGACGCTTGTATAAAGGTATATAAAAACGTATAATAGTGTATAAAATGTGTCTATACATATATACTATTATACAAGATTATACATAATTATACAAAAAACTGACTTCGTCTTTCGTCTTTTCTAAAATTTAACTCAAATCTTGCTCAAATCTACTCCAAATCACTTAATTTAAATTTTGAACTTCTTTTGATATTTTCAATCAATTGGAACAACACTCAATCCAAACGACTAACAAATTCAAAAAATCCATTTCGAAAGCAAAGCTTTGAATGGTCTTTAATGGTGGATTTCTACTCTTTAATTTTCTTACATTGCAACCAGTTGACACAAGTGGAGAAGCAAAAAATATACGGCCCCTTGAAACATATGTAAAAGATGTGAGAAGAAGAGAGAATGAAAGCAATGGTTGTGAGAACACAAATTTAACTCCATCGCTTTTAGATGCAATGATTGTAAGAACACATATTTTAAATTTGTTAGTCCTTTCAAAATTTGTACAATACAAGCTAGATCGCGTAAAACTTAAAAATATGGACCATTTCTTATTATGGGGTGAAGACCTGTATATTTTCTTGTAATTCTTTCTATATTTTTCTATTTCCGTTCGTTGAAGTTGTAGAAACATCGTATGCAATGTACTTTACCGTTTTATTTTTTTAAATTACTTTAATTTTTTATTGAGAATAAAAATATAAAACGAAGAATTAACATGGGTAAATTAACTTGATTTCAGTAGAATCATTATAAAATGCTAAGGGATTTTACATGCAAAGGTGCATATCATCAAATAAATAGTTTTAATATATAAAATTGCACTTGACCGGGGACATGATCTTTGATAGGAAGGTATGAAGGTCGAGGATTAGAGTAGTGAAATGAGTAGTCTAGAGTGTTTATAATAGTATTGACACATAATCTTGCTTTCTGTTGCATAGTAAGTTTTTATGACTAACCGTTGTTTTCTTTCATTGTTGATCACCTTATTATCTTATTATTTTTATTCGGCTTTTATATGGTTTTTTGGTACTGCCTTCTTGTCTATATTTCCATTAATGTGATGCTTATCTTTTGTGAGCCGATGGTCAATTGAAAACAACCTCTCTATCCTCACAAGGTAGGGTAAGATTTGCTTAAACACAAAGCTCTCCAAATCCCACGGTGTGAGATGATATTGGGTATGTCATTGTTGTATATTTATCAAACATGTATCCGTCTATTTATAAAATTAATTTCAATATTTAAATTTTTTTTTTTTTTTTGAATTCTGAAACTTGATTCTATCAACTAATTTCAATCCTTAAGACAAACGAGTTTTCAATTTTAGCGGTTGGGACCTAATAATGCAATTGGATCATAAGTTCTCCTTTCTTTTAGCTCTTCCTACTTCACTATTCACATGTCTACCTACTTCCTTTTTTTTTTTTTTAAAATCAAATAATCTATTGTTTAGTTTAATCCACTAATGTAAGGTGTTCGTCGGTTAGAATGCTATAATATGTAGATAATTTGATTTGGTATTTTGGTATCGAGTTTCTTAAATGTCACGATCCGGATTTTTTATCATCGGGAGTCGTGATGACGCCTATTAATGAAAGCTAAGCAAGCCAATGATGTGAATAAATTATCTTTTCCCAATTTTAAATCCTTTTACAGTTAGGGACAATAGCTTATAAACAACAAAAATTTTAAACAAGCGGAAGAAACGATAAAATATTTGAATAAATATCCAATACATCATCTAAAGCAAAATCTACCCAGAACTGGTGTCACACTTCACAGACAGTCTAGAATTACTACAAACGAGGTCTGAAAGAAAGATAATATCTGTCTCTGAAGTAAATAAAAACAGAATATAAAGATAGAAGAGAACGTCGGGGCATGAAGTAAATAAAAATAGAATATAAAGATAGAAGAGAACGTCAGGGCATGTGGACGCCTGCAGGACTACCTCGAAATCACTAACTAGACTGAAGGCAGCCACCCAAAGCTACGGTCCAAAAGCTGCCGCTTCGGGATCTACATACAGTGCATAGTGTAGTATCAATACAACCAACCTCATGTGCTGGTAAGTGCCCGGCCTAACCCCAGCGAAGTAGTGATGAGGCTAGAACCAGACTACCAAATAAACTTGTACAGTTATATCATATACAACGAAAAATAAACAGAAATAAATAATTAAAGATGGGAGGAGGACATGCTACGGGGGGATATCATTTACCAACAGTAGTCCACGAGGAAAACATAAAGAACAATTTAAAACTTGCCGCAGAAAGAATAAGGAAAGTCGTAACCAGTCAACAACCACTTCTATTATTATTGTTGCGGCGCGCAACCCGTTCCAAATCATAAGACACTGTTGTGGCATGCAATCCGATCCAAGTATAATATTATTACGGCGTGCAACCCGATCCAAATATAATATTATTACTGCGTGCAACCTGATCCAAATATAATATTGTTGCGGCGTGCAACCCAATCCAAATATAATATTGTTGCGGCGTGCAACCCGACCCATATCATTATATACAATTCAACACCAATCGCTAAAAGAGTCCCAATGAGGGAACGATAAGAAAACAACACTATTTCGGCAAGGGAATCGACAATACAAGTAAATACGTCCCGGCAAGGGAGTCATCTATAACCAAACTTGTTCCAACATTTAACTTCACAAAGAAACCTCAACTCGCATAAATCCTCAACCATAAGCAACTTCCACGAGATTAGTCATAATTCTCGCCCGGCGCAGAAAAATCAACAACTTAGGCATTCGTAGTGCTTATTAAGAACACAACAATTTCAATTTAAGACTCACGGTCATGTTTGACACAAATGTATAGATACTCATGACCATACATATACGTGGTACTCAACAAGTAACATAGAAAATGGGACTCAACTCCGAATCCCTCAAGCTAAGGTTAGACCAAACACTTACCTCAATGCCACGAACACAATTCAAGTCTCAACTATCGCTTTACCTCTTGATTGCATCATAAATTCGCTTGTATCTAGCCACAAGTTACTTAATTACATCAATAAATGCTAATTGAATCAATTCTAATGAATGAAAATAAGTTTTCTAAAGTTTTCCCCCAAAAGTCAAAAATCGCCCCGGGCCTACATGGTCAAAATTCGAGGTTCGAACCAAAACACGATTACACATTCCTCTACGAACCCAAATATATAATTTATTTTGAAATCGAACCTTAAATCTAGGTCCAAATCCCCAAAAATTGAAAAAAATTATATTCTACCCAAAACATTAATTTCTTCCATGAAAACCTTTGATTTTGAATGGAAATCACGTGAAAAGATGTTAAAGATTGAACAAAACAAGATAGAAATGACTTACAATTGATTAGGAAGAGAAGTTGTCTTTGAAAAATCGCCCAAGAGTGTTTTGGTTTTGAAAGAGTGTGAAAAATGGATGAAATGCGTTTAAGTTATGAATTTACAGGTCGCATGTATCGCAATTGCGACCAAGGTTCGCAATTGCGAATCCAGAAGTCTGCTATGCTTGCATTTACGAAGCGACTTTTGTGTTTGCGAAGTCACTTTTGCGAAAATCTGTCGCATTTGCGATGACTGGGCTACAACTGGAGGCATCGCATTTGCGATGAATTCCTCGCGTTTGCGAGGTAAGTGTCACGACCCAAAATCCCCTAAGGGTCGTGGTGGCGCCGGACACCGCTGTCAGGCCAGCCAACTCAAATACTGAATTAAATCTCGTTTTAGCACTTTTGAAATCCAGGATTTTTCCTTAATTATTTAGAAATTTTAGACAATGTAGTTTCAAATCAAATTTAAAAGTTAAGCAATTAATACAATACTTCAAGCCATTCCAGAACCCGGTGTCACAAGTGCATGAGCAACTATCGATATGGAAAATAAAATACAACATATGTCTGAAATACAGTGGACAGGAAAATAATAATAAGAAAATACTGGAGGGAACTACACTGGCTGCGGATCGTCTCGAACAATACAACTCACCTAGTCCCAGAGTCGTCCGTGCTGCTACGCCCAATAGGCTGCTAGAGGTATATATACTTGTGCAACAAAAAATGCACAGAAGTGTAGTATGGGTACGTAATCAACGTGTACTTAGTGAGTATCCCTCCTAATTCTGAAAGGGTAGAGACGAGATGACCAACTCCGACATTCACTAGAGGTCAATTAGCAATATTCTATAAGTGTGAGGATAATCATGGATTTGTATAGAAGTTCTGATTGTGAAGCCAGAAAACAGGTAAACACCTTCATCGATAGATTCAAGGGCTTCTAAAGTCTGTTCTTTATCATCTTATCAGTTTATATCAATCCACGTAGGGCCAATTCCATGTTTACAATTTTCAAGTAACAGATAAACATTCGCAAATCATGCCGAGGTCGACGACCCGCTCCAACAGGAATATAAATTGTGCACTGCCGAGGGTCGAGCGGCACGAACCATAGATGCATCTATTTTCACAGAGGAGTTCGGTCCGTTCCATAAATGAACACATATCCTGCTCGCGAATCATCCATGTGACGCAGACACACACAAAAATACATGCTCAAGTAGGAAATCAAGAGCTTATCGGTGATAAACAACCAAATAGACAAATTTATCTTTTTAACATTTCAGGGAGAATTTAATATTAAATCTCTTTTTCAAATTCTAATTTCGATCCGTTAACCACCCGGAATCCATACGAGGCCCCCGGGACCTCAACCAAACCTACCAACCAATCCCAAAATACATTATGGACTTGCTCGAGGCATCAAATCACATCAAATAACGCTAAACTCATCAGTTGACCTCCAATCCAAGCTTTATGAACTTAGAACTTTCCAACTTCTATTCCTGATGTTTAAACCTATCAAACCACATCTGATCGACTTCAAATTTTGCACACAAGTCACATTTGACATTGCGGACCCACTCCAACTTCCGAAATTGGATTCCCACCTTGATATCAAAAAGTCAACCTCCGGTCAAACTTCCCCAAAAAAAAAAAAAAACAAATTTCTATCTTTAGCCAAATGGCTTCAAAATGACCTAGGGACCTCCGAATTCACTTCCGATCGCTCTCCCAACTCCAGAATCACCATACGGAGCTACTCCCAATCTCGAAACCCCAAACGGACATCGATAATGCTGAAATGCACTCCAAGCCAAACTTAAAAAATTTCTTCCAAAATGCTAACTTTCATAATAGGCGCCAAAACTCTCCCGGGTTATCCAAAACCCGAACCGGGCATATGCCCAAGTCCGATATTATCATACGAACCTGCTGGAACCTTCAGATCCTGATTCCGAGGTCGTTTACTAAAAAATCCAATCCTAGCTCATTCTTTCAACTTTAAGCTTCTCAAATGAGAATTTTTATTTAAATTTAACTCCGATCTTCCTGAATTTAAATTCCGATCATGCGAACAAGTCACAATACCTGAAATGAAGCTGCTCATGGCCTCAGACTGCTGAACGACATGCTAGGGCTCAAAATGACCGGTCGGGTCGTTACATTCTCTCCCACTTAAACATACGTTCGTCATCGAACGTGCTGAGAACTACACTGGAGTAGTCTGAAATCACTGTTTAGCACCTCTTGCACCTTCCCGTGCTGCCACAACTTAGCTGAGCACATTGGCTCGATAAATTCTGAAGATATTCCCTTTTATTCAAGCAAATAAGCCTTAGAGCCTAATTCCAACATCCGGAATTCTATGTCAGACCTGTTTCCAACATACGATCACTATATCAAACACTATACGTTGTACTCAAACATGACTGCATAATTCTGCTGAATTCACACTTTGTATCGCTTTACTCATAATATCACAATAACATTTCTGATCAGCTTAGTCAAAAATTCAACAAATCAGATGCTCCCATTGCACCTCATGACACGCAAGTCTTACTCTAACTCTTATTATACCGCCACGACATATGAGATGTCGAAATTCATAATCAACTGCCGAGTCAACCAACCATCGAGTCTATACTTCTGAAAAGAAATATTACCACATTCTGAACCAAATAATAATCTTCGCTCCTTAATATACTTCATATAATCAGGCTACACTGATCCTAAATCCCACAATCTCATCTCATCCAGTACGAACTGCTCGGCAATAAGCCACTCTGAATGCGATCACAAGTCTCATATGACACCATAATGTGCCAATAGGCCACCAATCCGAACACAACACAACAGGAAATCGAACTCTGGAAGGAATTACCTAACTCCAGCACTACTACGGACTTTCCATAGAAAATAGGAAGCAGGACATTCAAAATTAGCATATAGAAAACTACACTCAACATCACACTGTTATGGCGTGCAACCCGATCCACACAGCATAACTATGGTGGCGTGCCATCCGATCCTCACAGTATAACCATGGCGGCGTGCCACCCGATCCACATGTAGAACTCACATAAGGAGATGCACATCGAGCTAATTTGCTCATTGCAATAAAGTACCGAATCTAGGTCACAAGCACGCTAAGTGCATAATGCCATCCCTGAGGAGACATATAGCGCGTATAAGCTACAAACTCAAGCACATCCGAGGTGCGATACAAGATCTAAATCTCAAGAGTCATCCTGCTCACATAACACCATCGCAACGCGGAACCTCAACACATAAGAATTTACTAAGCCGTCTCGCAACTCATATGGCGAAATACATCATTACCCGGAATAGCTGATGACAAAATAACACCTCGATTGTTCCTTCATAGGGAATGCTCGCTGAAACGAACACAACTGGCCTGATATAAAGCCATGTTCACAAATAAATCAATCCACCGGTCTCAAGCCGATTTTCGATTGCACCAACTTGACCAATGACCTTTCAAAGGTTCGTAGTAACTCCATTTTGCCTCGTATCACGTAAGAATAACCATCATAACTGGAGCAACCTCCTCAGTTCATAACCCAATATACAAAGTACCCTCCATGCATAAATTCTCAAATTAATGATATTACCACAATCCTCATAATTGGTTTAAATCTTTAGCCAATCAAGTGACTACCTATCACCCTTATACAATCTTCCCGTGGGACACGCTCCCACAATCTTCCGAAATGATCAACGGGTCCGCACATCTAAATCACCGGACGTACTAATGTTGAAAAGCGATCAAGAATCCTTAACCAGTATGCAAAGCCTCTTTCACAACACATCGCTCCCAGGGGACGCTGAATACACTACTAACTTACTTTAATCATTCAACCATTTCCTTGCTCATCCGAGCCCGTGACATCCTTGTCAACACCGAACTGCAACCTTGATCCTCACTTCACATCTCCATGCTACTCACTGCACCCAACGTGCCAACATACGATAGAACACGATTTTTCATCATAACTCCGAAATCATTATCATTTTAACAATTCATCATATACGAACTTTTCACTTAACTCACTTCAGGAGATTCATAGAAACACACAGGTAGTTTCCCATAACCGTAGAATATGCAAATCTCTAAATAGTGGTCTAAACCACCCTAGCCCTTCCAGAATCCGCTTCCACTTAACAAGCCATAACAGAAGAATGCTTCTGAATAACATCAATTACGACGGCCGACAACCTCATACGTACCGCCACAAATCATACGCATAACTCGATCACGCTGAACGAACTGATCACGGACCCCGACATGCCAAATTCAACTATGGCTAATCAATCCACCTTCTTCCAATTCATCCTTGCTTGCCTTAGAATAAGACTTACTCCACTCAACACACAATGTACTCCATCTACACTCACCCCAAGCGACCTTGAATCACGAAACCACGCTGTCTCAAATCCTACGAACTATTTCATATCTTTCAGATGCTACACCACAAGTCAAAATTTCATAGAACATTCTGTGCCTCTTCTCGTAAACTGCTACAAATCTTGATTCTTAACTGTACTTATAGGCTAAAAATCATCGGGCACCACACTTTAACTTCTGAATTCACTGGGACCATTATTGAGAGCCACCCACTCTGACTTGGTCCAGAATATAACTCACTCCATAGATCTTATAACACACGAATACTCTCTCGGCGAGGCACCTGGAGAAAATCACTTTCTCTGAAACTTGTATCCATACAAGGCATAAACCTTGAACCTTTTTCCCAGTTCGGACATGAGCCAATAAGGCCAACCATCGCATGCCTCCAACAATTCATTTGCTCGAATTACCACTTGTGCTCTTTTCTCATAGCTGAAATAATCCATCAATATGCTAATAACCAAAAATCACGCAAGCAGTTAATCATACAGCCCAATCACAAGCGGTTGGACTCTCCCACTTAGCTTGAAGCCATCATTTTACCATTCTTGAGTTCGCCCGACCTTTTTACCTTTTATTGACATAACCTCGCGCCGTAAGTTATCAAAATTTCTCGGAATCTTCTTGTAAATCCCCATCTTTTATATTCTGAATCATTAACCACATTCGCACGACCGATCTCTTTGTTGAACAACCAATATAATTATTTGCAGAAGCTTCACCAACCACGCGACCGCTAACCTGCTCACGGGGAATAACCCACCTAGGGGAATCACCTCCCGACATCTTCCCACGCTGCTGCACGGGGTACATTCACTATGACCCCAATAGCCCATCCTGAGTCCGAGCTCACCTTCAAGTTGCACAAGTCCATTCGCCCCTCGTGGACATCAATTAATTGTGCGGCAACATCCTTCCAATTCAGGGTTATGCTACACCCTCCTCCATTTCAAGCAGCTCCTTTACGCCATATCAATCTTCTGCCGCATAATAGCCCATACTTCAGATCATACCCGCAGACTTCGATCACCAATAATTAAAATCCCCAATTCGATCCAAACTATCCTTAAGGCGTGTAGTCTTCCTACTACCAAGCCCACATGCAACACCCGCCACTCTCCCACTTTGGCGGAACTCATCTTCTTAATCGGTCATTCGACCTTGCTCCTCATACTTGGCTTCTAGAAATTTTAAACACCGCCTGACACTTCCCACATGTCCTTCCTCATACGTTGCTGCTTAATTGTTGCCTTAAATGAAATCTATCTTCGTGGCACTTGAACCCACCATTGCTGCTAACTTTAAACCTTTCCAAAGGTCATCTTTCTCGAACCGTTAACATTTGAAATACCGATTCAATCCTAAACCATGCACCATGCGATATCTGACAGTCGTACCTCCAATATTATTTCACCATATCCTGCCATAAAGGCAAATTGCAGCAGATTATAACACCAACAACTTAGTACGTTCAATCAGTACCACGACACCCTCTCATAAACGAAAGCTCAAACACGCTTGCAAATACCAAGCCTCATTACTTCCACCAGCCCACACCTGACCATCCTTAGTTCGATTGACTTCCACTGCCGGGAATAAAACACTAAATCCCTTGATTACACACTGAGTAAATCTCTCTTCAATTCATTCACTGCCCCGACACGTGGGCAACACCCTACCATTACAACAACATTGCAGAATAATCGCTCATAAGCATCATGGCAATCCTGTGCCTAGCCTCAAGGCTCTTAGAAGTTATGTTACTGAGTTGAAACAATAGAATATCCCTCCAAAATGCGACTATAACAGTCCAATCAACTATACCGGGAAAATCATCTCGCACCACATTTGTAGTGCTATTACAATCCTTCAATTTTTGATTTATGACAAGCGCTCGCGTCGCGTAAGATTGAGTGAGAAGGAATCAAAGGCATACACCTAAAAGGAATCGAACCGCACGATAAGGAAATAAAGAAGGGAAGTACTCCTAACAGTCCTGCAGCCTCCCGAGGATAAGTACAGACATCTCCCTACCGATCCGCGAGACTTTACTAGACTCGCTCATGACTTGTGAGACCGACGGAACCTAGTGCTCTGATACCATGTTGTCATGACCCAAAATCTCCTAAGGGTCGTGGTGGCGCCGGACACCGCTGTCAGGCCAACCAACTCAAATACTGAATTAAATCTCGTTTTAACACTTTTGAAATCCAGGATTTTTTCTTAATTATTTAGAAATTTTAGAGAATATAGTTTCAAATCAAATTTAAAAGTTTAGTAATTAATACAATACTTCAAACCATCCCAGAACCCGGTGTCACAAGTACATGAACAACTATCGATATGGAAAATAAAATACAACATATGTCCGAAATACAGTAGACAGGGAAATAATAATAAGAAAATACTGGAGGGAACTACACTGGTTGCGGATCGTCTCAAACAATGCATCTCACCTAGTCCCAGAGTCGTCCGTGCTGCTAGCCCAATAGGCTGCTAGAGGTATATATACCTGTGCAACAAAAATGCACAGAAGTGTAGTATGAGTACGTAATCAACGTGTACTCAGTGAGTATCCCGCCTAATCTCGAAGGGGTAGAGACGAAATGGCCAACTCTGACACTCACTAGAGGTCAATTAGCAATATTTTATAAGTGCGAGGATAATCATGGATTTGTATATAAGTTTTGATTGTGAAGCCAGAAAATAGGTAAACACCTTCATCAATAAATTCAAGGGCTTCTAAAGTCTGTTCTTTATCATCTTATAAGTTTATATCAAGCCATGTAGGGCCACTTCCACGTTTATAATTTTCAAGTAACAGATAAACATGCGCAAATCATGTCGAGGTCGACGGCGCGCTCCAACAGGAATATAAATTGTGCACTGCCGAGGGTCGAGCATCACGAACCATAGATGTATCTGTTTTCACCGAGGCGTTCGGCCCGTTCCATAAATGAACACATATCCCGCTCGCGAATCATCCATGTGACGCAGGCACACATAAAAATACATGCTCAAGTAGGAAATCAAGAGCTTATCGGGGATAAACAACCAAATAGACAAATTTCTCTTTTTAACATTTCAGGGAGAATTTAATATTAAATCTCTTTTTAAATTCCTTTACCAATTCAAGGTGATTTAAACAATTTAAATTATCAATGGGTTCACAGTAATCCAAGTATAACATGCTTTTTGGGTCCTAGACTACTCGAACAATAGCATAATAGTAGTTACGCATGGACTTTCGTCACCTCGTGCGTACGTAGCCCCTACAAATAAGAGCACATAACTAATTTAACTCACCTATGGGGTAAATTCCCCCTCACAAGATTAGAAAGGAGACTCACCTCGCTCCGAAGATCCACAACCGGCATTCTACATTCTTCCGAAGACTTGCACCAACACACACAACTCCAAAACTAGCCAACGATCATATAAATCTCTTAATATATACTAAATTATACTTTACAACCCAATTTATAACAATTCCTAACCCCGAACGAAAAGTTAACAAAAATGCCCTCGGGGCCACGTGCCCGGAATCCAAAATATCTCGAAGATAAAGTTTACCCATGAACTCACGAACTCAAATATATGATTTTCTCTTAATTTCATACTCAAAATCATGGTCAAAATCCAAGAACACTAATTTTTCTAGGTCTTCCTCTAACCCTCAATTTTCTACCAATTTACATGCTAAAAATTCATACACAATCAATGTATTTAACTCAAAAGTGATAGGGATAACTTACCTCAACATTGACGACAAAATCCTCTCTTGAAACTCCCCAAAAATCGCCCAAACCATGAATAAATGGGAGAAATGAACTCAATCTCACGATTTAAAACAAGGTTCTGCTTCCAGTCATTTCCGCTTCTGCGGAAGCCATGCCGCATCAGCGGTTCCGCTCATGCGGTCCAAAGGCCGCTTCTGCGGCTCCTTCCCATGCCTCTCTTTCCCGCTTCTGCGATGCCCCTTCCGCAGATGCGGTTCCGCTTCTGCGGAATTTTGACCGCATGTGCGGTCCTCAAGCTTTGGGCCAATAATCGCTTCTGCGGCTCCCCGTTCGCTTCTGCGGTGCCGCTTCTGCGGTCAACCAACCGCAGAAGCGAAAATACCAGCAACCAGATGCCTTCAGCTCTTTTCCAAACTCTAATATCGATTCGTTAACCACCCGGAATCCATCCGAGGCCCCCGGGACCTCAACCAAACCTACCAACCAATCCCAAAACACATTACGGACTTGCTCAAGGCCTCAAATCACATCAAACAACGCTAAAATCATCAGTCGACCTCCAATCCAAGCTTTATGAACTTGAACTTTCCAACTTCTATTCTCGATGTTTAAACCTATCAAACCACATCCGATCGACTTCAAATTTTGCACACAAGTCACATTTGACATTGCGGATCCACTCCAACTTCCGGAATTGGATTCCGACCCCGATATTAAAAAGTCAACCTCCGGTCAAACTTTCAAAAAAAACCTTCAAATTTCTATCTTTAGCCAAATGACTTCAAAATGACCTAGGGACCTTCGAATTCACTTCCGATTGCGCTCCCAACTCCAGAATCACCATACGGAGCTACTCCCAATCTCGGAACCCCAAACGGACATCGATAACGCTGAAATGCACTCCAAGCCATACTTAAGAAATTTCTTCCAAAATGCTAACTTCCATAATAGACGCCAAAACGCTCGCGGGTTATCCAAAACCCGAACCGGGCATACGCCCAAGTCAAATATCATCATACGAACCTTCTGGAACCTTCAGATCCCGATTCCGAGGTCGTTTACTCAAAAATCCAATCCTAGTTCATTCTTTCAACTTTAAGCTTCTCAAATGAGAATTTTCATTTAAATTTAACTCCGATCTTCCTGAATTTAAATTCCGACCATGCGAACAAGTCACAATACCTGAAATGAAGCTGCTCATGGCCTCAGACTGCTGAACGACGTGCTAGGGCTCAAAATGACCGGTCGGATCGTTATAGTAAGGGTCGCCTAGGCTCTTTCGCATTTTGCAGCAGAGCTTTAGCATTTGCGAGCTAGACTTCCCAAATGCGAAGCCTGTAGAACTGCAACATACCGGTTCAAATCTGCAACATCGTAAGTCCAAAACTCACCCGAGCCCTCGGGGCTCCAAACCAAACATGCACACCAATCTAAAAGCATCATACGGATTTGCTCGTGCATTTAAATTACTAAAATAACATAAACACTATGAATTTAGCATCAAAATCATGAAATTACTTAAGAACATCAATTTTTTCCAATTTTCTCAAATAAGGTCCGATTCACGTCATTTCAAGTATGTTTCTTACCAAATTTTACAGACTCAAATTAAATAACATTTAAGATCTGTACCGGGCTCCGAAACCAGAATACGGGCCCGATACCGTCAAATTTGAAACATATTTCATTTTCAAAACTCATAAAAAATTCCAGAAAATAATTTTCTTTTAAAATTTATTTCTCGGGCTTGGGACCTCGGAATTTGATTCCGGGCATACACTCAAGTCCCATATTTTCCTACGGACTCTCCGGTACCATCAAATCACGGGTCCGGGTCCATTTACCCAAAATATTGACTGAAGCCAACTTAAATTCATTTAAAGGCAAAATTCATTATTTTTTTCACAGATTTTCATATAATGGCTTCCCGGCTACACGCCCGGACTGTACACACAAATCGAGATGATGCAGAAAGAGGTTTTTAAGGCCTCAGATTACTGAATTTATTTCTAAAACAAGTGATGAACCAAAGGGTCGTCACATTAAAATACTATACCAATATTATTTATAATTGAATTTGATAGAGTTTGACTTTTTTCTTTCGATTTCGATTTATTCGGCTCGATTCTTTCGATTTATTCGGTTTGAATACTAGCCAATGAATAGAGCCATAAACAATAATATTTTCATTAACTAAAGTACTCGCACATACAAAACTATAAGCGTTCTTAGCTCGCCTGACTTTTGACAAAATGTTTATCAATATTTAACAATAATATGTGATTTATGTAACTTCGTATATATTTCGGTACGGTTCAGTATTTATGTATTTTTTAATATCAAATATCATACCTAATACTATTTTAAAAACAGAATAAAATCAAATACTATACCAAATATGCCAAATTTTTTTGATTTCGGTATTTACCCTATCATGCACATCCTTACACTATTGTTGTGACTTGTGAGCTTAATTCCTTTTTTTTTTTTGGCTCAATCATTTTTATAATATGACAATAAGAAAATTCTATCATTTAAACGTTTTACGTTGAAGGTTATAAATAACAATATACAGTATATTTTACTTTTACAGAAATTGAAACCTCCTTGAAACGTAGGTAGAAATTTTAATATTTTACTAAAATATTGATGAACATTAAATGTGTATATTTAAAATAAAATTTGACACAGATTCATCTTAATCTTAAAATTTTCTCTTTTGTAACGGAAGAAAAAGGGTGTAATAGTAGGAATCATTATGATTAAAGGGGTTGCATTTTCGGCCAAAAAGCATCCGTTTTTTTTTTCTCTTTTCTTTTTTTACTGATAAAGAAAATACTATGCACCTACTTTCTTTTCCACTCAAATTATAACGTTTCCGGAATTTCATCATAATATAGACAAGTTATTGACACCTATTCAAAAAATAAAATAAAAATATCACAATAATACAAATTTTAAAATTACCACATCCCAATAAATTTAAATACGAGTTTAAGTTTGGTGCAAATCATGAGGCAAATGTGAACTATAGTAATTAGGGTTGCTCGTTGATCGATACAATACGATATTGTATTTAAGTATTTTAGTTCATTATTTTTGATATTTGATTTCTTAAAATGTTATAGCAATACCATACTATTAAATTCGGCATGGTTCGACTTTTCTCGTTCAATTTTGATTTACTCGGTCCGGCAACTTCAATTTGTTCGACTTAAATATTAGCTAATTGAAAGAGCCATAAACTTTAATATTCTCATTAATTAAAGTACTCAAAAAAAAAGTATCAACACATAAAGAGAAAAATATATATCACAGAGTAAATTTGATCACTAAAAATGACTTTATTACGTGCTTATAGTTAATTCCTAAACTTAGAGAATACAACAAGTATTGCCAACCTCAACGTGAATACCAAGGAAAAATATTATATACATCCTTAACTAGAGGTTTCGGGTTCGAGTCCCTGGGTATGGAGTCGCCTTTGTTATGGGGCGCTTTACCCTCAAATGTGAAACTTCCCTACGTGAATCCGTATTTAATCGGGCGCCAATATGATACCGGACACCATGCGAAAAACAAAAAAAAAATTACTGTATATAACTTGATATGCTATAATCAATAATATATGCATTGCATAACTTATTACATATTTCGGTACAATATTTATATTTCGGTATTCTTTTAATACTAAATATTATATCTAATACGAAAATTTTAAAAAATTTAAAACAAATACCATATTAAATACCAAAATATTGATCATTAAATATCATTTTTTTTATTTTGATAAGATAATTCAGTATTTATCATATCATGCATAACCCTAAAAGTAATACGTAACCTTTCATATCAAGCTGATAATATAATCTAGAGAATAAAGTGGAAATCAATAAAGTTTAATGCAAAAATTATTTGTCCTATCAATATATATAACTTAGATATTTTATATATTCTAATGAGTGAATAGCATAACGAATATAATATTTTCTTTAATACCACTCTCCTATTTACGGAAAATGAATGAGATTTGGTAATTATAATTCATAAATCATAAATCTCCAAATATGAAAACAAAATCTTGTCATTATCTAAGATAAAAAAATAAAAAAGGGTAATTATGAGAACATAGAAAGTAAACTGAGGACATTTTGGACAATTCATCACAATTAACAAATACTAGGTGTAGAGTCCAGACAAAAGGCAATTACTATATCAGTTGTTTTTTCTTCACTTTTATTTTCTTCATTGACCCCATTAATGGAGGGAACCTCAGCTTTACAAACTCCAAAAAACACCAAAACAAAATTTACTTCTGAAAATCAAAACTAAATAGTAGTAATAATCTCCAAAACCCCCTTTTTTCTTCTGGCGCCATTTGTTTACCAACCCTTATTTCTAACCAAACCTTTATTTTTTAATTTAAACTCTATTTAAAGTTACATTCTTGATTTTTTCCCACAGTACTGTGTTCCTTTTTTGTTTTTGGGTTTATTTTTAGGGGAAAAAATGATGGAAATGGAAGACAAAGAGAGTACAGAATCTGGTTCACTCGGTGTTAACTCAGACTATGACTCACCACCACCACCACCACCACCACCACACCCCCAACCACCACTAGTAACAGCAGTAGCAGCAGCCAATGGTAGTTTGACAAGTGGCAGTGGTAGTGGGGTTGTGCCGCAACAAATGCTGAATATGAACATGAACATGGCTATGACAACAACTGAGGGGGCAGTAGGGATGGTGGTGGTAGGTAGTGGGGGTGGTGGGGTAGTGGGTAGTGGTGGAGAGAAAAAGAAGAGAGGGAGACCAAGAAAGTATGATGCTGAAGGGAACTTAACACCTCAATATATAAAAGCTGCTGCAGCAGCAGCTGCAGCTAAAGCAGCAATGGCGGCGGCGGCAGTGACGTCACCTGGTGGTGGTGGTGGTGGTGGTGTAGTGACACCACAGTCAGGTTTTACTATAACGTCACCGCCTTCTACTGCTTTTTCTTCTTCTTCCACTAAAAGAGGACGTGGCAGACCTTCTGGTTCTTCTGGTAACCTGCAATTAATTGCTTCTTTGGGTAAGTCCGTTAAGAGATTTTGCTCAAAGATCTGTTAATTTTTTAAAAAATAATAATTTATCTTTATACGTTTGTTGATTTAAAGGGACAAAAACCCTAGAATGGTCTTTTTCATTTTTATTTTCCAAGTTAATCCGAAATAGCGCCGGTACCCCCCGGGTTAGTGGTGAGTTCCGTGTACACTCTACCCTCACCATACCCACATGTGTGACCTCACCGTGTTGTCGTTGAATAAATCGAAAATAAACTCTTTACCTTGTCAAGTTAGTGTAAGTTATGTGTATATACTACCCTCCACGTACTCCATTTGTCTGACTTGACTGAGTTGTTGTTGTTGGTGAGTGAATCTGAAATGAGGCAGGCAAAAAATCCAAGATTTGGTTTTGTTAGCTTTAGTTTGTTTTACCTAATGGTTTTTCTGACGTAAGAGTGATATGTGCTTTTTGGTGTTTGAAGGTGAGCTGTTTGCACATACAGCTGGAGGGGATTTTATGCCACATGTGGTTACTGTGCATACTGGAGAGGTAATTTCTTCTTTTTTCTTTTTGATGCCTATTTTTTTCTGTTTTTAATGATGTAATGAAATGAAATACTAGGATTTCCTTTTCAGATCTGAAATGTTTTGTGTTATGTACTGGTTTTAGGATGTGGCAGGAAAGGTTTATTCTTTTGTGCAGAAGGGTTCAAGAGGGATCTGTGTTTTGTCTGCAAATGGGGCTGTTTCTAATGTTACAATTCGTCAGCCTGGTTCTTCCGGTGGTCTTTTGACTTATGAGGCAATGATCTATTCTTAGTTTCATTCTTTTTCCTAATCTTTTAGTACTTGTATCTTTTTTAAGATTGTGTTAGCTAATAGCTTTTACTGATTTTTAGTTTTCTAGATGCTTCTGTTATTGTTGTTGTCCTGCCTCGACCACCCCCACCTGAAAAAAGAAAAGAAATAAACAATAAGGAATGTCTCAAGATCAAGTTTTAAAGAATTAAAGGATGGTTTCTCTGCGGAATATAGTTTCTTTTTTGTTTTATTTGATAAAGTATATATTCTGCGAAAATGTTGTTATAGCTGGTGAAGGGTAGTTGTTGGCTGCCTCCAGGACTTTGGTTCAGTAGTAAGAGCACCTGAGTGATGTGTTAGGTACACGTCACGAGTTAGAACCATGCGCTAGACAGCCTCGGGGATTTGTCGGGTATTCAAAACAAGTTGTTTGTGACTTGACTTTATTTGGTCTTGAAAATCTGTATCACTATTTATAGGAAATTGACTAAATCAATCCCATAGTGTACTAGGTGACCTTGATTAGTTTCGCCGTTACATGTGTGTAACTGTGATCTACACCTTAAGTTAGGACTAAAACACTTCATAAGAGAGTGGTATATATTGTCTGAATCAATGTATCAAGGAAACTTTGGCTACAGCCTGAATGCCATATTGCTTTTACATGGTTGAACTTCAAAAGAAGCGAAGCATCGTAGGGGGCTCTAGTCTTTATTCATCAAGGCACAATAACGTCAAGGACCAAAGGTATATCCAGTAATAGGAAATTCAAGTCTGCTATTGCTTGAGCTTTCCATCTTTAATTGATTGCCGTAACTTCTCTTCTGTGTTCTAGTAATTTCCTTAAAATGGGGTTCCCGGATTTACTTTCTGTATTGCAGCTCTCGATATTTAGGCTATTTTTATGTTCATTCTAAAGGGCTTTGCTTCTGTTACAGTATAAAGCATGCATCAGTGTCCACCATTCTGGAGAAATCGTGTTTCTCCTTCTGCCTAATGTTTTGTTTCCTTGTGTTTAGTAATTGTGTTCAAGTGCTGTTCTTATTTTTAAACAACAGTTCTGAGTTTGACCCATCGGCACTTGATAGGAAGTTATGGAAGTCGCATATTACGGTTGTAGGCTAGGAGGTAGTTGACTTTGTACCTTTGTGAGCCTAGTTCGGTGGGTTTTTGTCTAAGATAGCTAGGGGCAACGTAATAATAGTGTTTTACTATTTGCTATTTTCGATGCAGGGCCCATTTACAAACCATTGCTTTTGCTTTGAATTACTATTATTATTATTATTATTTTTTTCTTTTCTTTCCTACTTTCTATGTTCCTTTTACCATATGATTTCCGCGGTGAATCTAATACTCTCTTCTTTTGCCTTTTTATTATCTTGAGCCGAGGGTCTTTCGGAAACAGCCTCTCTACCCCTTCGGGGTAGGGGTAAGATCTGCGTACACACTATCCTCCCCAGACCCCACTTGTGGGATTTTACTGGGCTGCTGTTGTTGTTGTTGTAGTTCTGAGTTTGACCCATCAATTTAAATGATTAGACAAAGATCCACATAAATTGTTGATAGCAGCTAAACTTAAGCTCAGATTGGCATCATTTAATGTATGGAAGGCGAGGATCATATAGAGTTGACACTACACGCCTGAATGAAAATGGTTGTCGGATCGCAGATGTCCTGTCGTCGTCTCACTTGGATTAATTTATGCTCCCTAATTCTTTTCAGTTTACATGCCTGTTCTCTTCAGCAAGAAAAGTGTTTTTGCAGTCTAGAAAGGAAAAGCAGTTCTAGGTTTTCTCATGAATGACTAACCTAATAGGCTAATATGCTTGCTGACGTAATTATATAGCCGTTGAATTTCATTGCATCGTTTTGCTACCTCAGCTCTCATGTGCTTTTCGTTTAAGAGTTGTTATGTCGTCTATGAGAAAACAGGAGTTATTGCCTTTTATATCCTGGAAAATTCATATTTAGTTACTCTGACGATGCAGGGGCGCTTTGAGATCTTAGCGTTAACTGGATCTTACACTGTTTCTGAAAATGGTGGCATGAAAAGTAGGTCCGGTGGATTAAGTGTTTCGTTGGCTGGCCCAGATGGCCGTGTTATTGGTGGTGGTATTGCTGGTTCACTTATCGCTGCAAGCCCCATCCAAGTAAGCATACTCTTTATTGATAGGCCAATAATTATAGGCCAATTTCTGTTATGTTATTATATACGGAGTAATAATTATAGGCCAATTTCTTTTCTGTTAAATTTTCTGAATTACGTGTTCACAGCCAACATCGATAGCATACTCTTTATTGATGCCATTTCTTCGTATGTCGCTAGATGGTGGTCGGAAGTTTCATGCCAAATGCTTTTATAAAACACAATAAAAGGAAGCATCATCAAGTCGAACCAAGAATGGCTCCTGTTATCCACAGCTCTCCAGACCCTGTTTCAATGGTAAGACCTGTATCACATGCACCACTTGTGAACAACATGACTCTGACTCAGGCACCTCAAATACCAATGCAAAACCACGGAGAGGTCGATAACAGCACGAGCAACAAAGATATGCCAAATTCCACATCTACTGACACTTCTGACTGTAATGGATCGGAGCCAACTTTTGATCAGAGACCATATCCTGATATTAACCTGTCTATACCTATGGAGTAGCTTGTTAAGTCGGGAAACCAAACTCGACAATAGTTTCTTTCCATTTAGCCGATTCCTTATTTTCCTGACTGCTGATTGTAACTTGAGGAATCATTTTAGGACTGCCTTAGAAACTTTGAAGCATGCTGACATGACTAGAAGAGGGCTAATATATCTTTTGTTTTCTGGTGGTTGTAATGTCTATACAGATCCTTGTTCTTTTCTTTTTGAAGGATTTTACCTAGGAACAGATGCTATATAGTTGCATTAATGTCCGTCTTAAGTCCAAGAACACTCACTTAATTCTTATATGGATATCATGTTTTTATGCCCAGTTAGTTGTGAAAGGCTTAATGCAGTCTCTCTAAGGCTGTATTGTCTTTCGGAAACAACCTCTCTATGATAAGGTCTACATACAGTTATTCTTATATTGATGTCATGTTTTATGACCACTTAGTTGTGAAGGGCTTAATGCTGTCTCCTTAGAGGCTGTATTTTTTTTTGGAAACAGCCTCTCTGCTGGCACAAGGTAGAAGTAGAGGTAAGGTCTGCCTACGAGTACTTGGATGGTTGGTTGTTATGGTATACTTCCAATGTCATATATGATTCCTGCGACCTTGTTGCAATTAGTAGGCAGGTAAGGACATACTCCCTCCATTCCACTCTATGTAAAGCATGATTCAGAGCATGAGAGTACACCAACAATAACATACCCAGTGAAATCCCACAAGTAGAATATAAAGAGGTAGTGTGTCCGCAGACTTTACCTTACCTTCTGGAGGAAGAATATCACAACAATAACATACTTATAATTTAAAACATATAAGGAAAATATGATAAAAAAAAACAACCTCATAGACTCCCAAATAGCAATAATGTTGCCACATAAATTGAAAACGAAGGAGTAATAAACATAGTATAGATCAATGATATAGGTACTTGAAACTTTTAGCCACATAATCTGTAGCCCATAGGCAAATGAAATCTCAATGACTAAACTTCAGTAGCTTCCACTTTTATGGCAAAACGTCGAACAATCTTAGCATAGTAATCCCAATCAGGATGAGAAGCTGTAATTGCAGGTTGTCCAAAGGGATGTTCTTTAACGTAGTTTGGAACATCATTTGCATCTGCTAGCCCATCCAGAAACTTCCGTAGATCGCCGTTAGGACCTATTCAATGTGTAAAATATAAATTAATCACTTCTAAACGATTTGACAGTGTATAAAAGTTAAACTCAGTGTCAATATGAAGGACTAGTAGAATATATTACCAAGTAACATGTCTTTGCCTTTTCCAACTTTGAAAACAGGAGGAAAAACCACTGTATTAGGCTACAAATCAAACAAGAATTATCACAAGTTAGTCTTGTTATAAAGAGATTTCTTATGTCTATAGCCAATCTTGTACACTTGTTTTCAATGAAATGCAAAACGTACAGGGTTAAGTAGAGCTACGTGGGGCTCATCATCAATCAAAAGTGTGTTGGATTCTGAAAAATTTCCACCACGAAAAGGAAGCATATGATACTTGTTTTCCCATATTTTCTTCATTTGTTTCAAGAATACGGGCTTCTCCTTCTTCTCCAAACACTTAAAGCCACTGTCAATGCATTTTTCTTGATCCTACAAAACAAATGAAATTTCAAAAGATTTGTTTGTTTTCACAAATTTAAGGTAAAAAGGTAGTCCGGTGCATGAAACATCCCGCATTTACACAAGATATGGGGAAGGTTCGCACTCCAAGGGAGTGTGATGTAAGCAGCTTATTCTGATGCAAGCATCAGTGGCTAATTCTATGGCTCGAACACGTAAGTTATAGGTCACATGGAGACAACTTTACCATTGCTCCAAGGCTTCTTTCTCATGTTTAACCTAAAAGGTAGCTTGGTGCACGAAACATCCCGCGTTCACACAGGATACGTAGAAGGCCGCGCCCTAAGGGAGGCTGATGTAAGCAACTTATTCTGATGCAAGCATCAGTGGCTGATTTTATGGCTCGAACCCGTGACTTATAGGTGACAATGGAACAACTTTAACGTTGCTGCAATACTTCCCTTCATTCCCAAATTTAACCTCAATAAACAAAATGAGATCTTAGCTAGATTAAATTGAAAGCCACTTACCCATACAAATAACAACTTTCGTCGAAGTCCAACCATGATGTTGTCTAGAATAGCATCCATAACTTTCGTCGAAGTCCAACCATGATGTTGTCTAGAATAGCATCCATGTTTCTCCTATTATACAGACAAAAGCAAAGCTATAGTAACAATAATTTAAAGAAATTATTATTAACTTACTAGGTTTAAAACATTTTAATTGAAATACTAACTCCATTGCAGATGACCATAGTCCGACTTCAAATCTTTCGAGGCAAAACTTCATAAATTGATCACAGAAAGGTCTCTTGAAAACTGCTTTTAACAAGGCATCACAACATAAGTTAAACCAAAAAAAAAAAAAATTATTAAAATTAACCAAACATCAATGAATCATTTTTCACACACACATTTGCGCGCGCACACATACACACACACTCAAACCTGAGAAATTTCCACAAACTAAGTCCGGTTTGTAGCTTTCAACAGTGAACCAGTCGCGACGATGCACTCTATGAACCAGCAGCCCTCCAAGATTAAGCACAAGGAGTTTCTTTTTTGGCCCAAGGTTCAGTTTCTCTAAGGGAAGATCTAACTCTTTTCCAATGTCCTTTGCTTCATTTTCATTATCGCTATTATCATGACCAGAAGCCAACTTCTTTAACTTCAGATTTGAAAGCTTTCTTGCCATAGTTCAATTTAGAAGAAAGTTTAATGATAATACTGCTAATTAAGACAATTGAAAAACATATGGTTGCATGATTCTATATTTATAATGGGTATATATTCAAGGTTTAATGGTAACAAACCCCTTCAAATACTGTAATTAAATGATGGAGTCTTTTCACTTCCCAAGATTCATGCATGCTCAAAATTCTAGAGGATACAATCTGATCAGTTACTACAACATGATTATCTAAAAGATTATGTTCAGTCATCCGAAAATCAGGAAAATATCTCTTCAGTTTACTACAATCATCATAATCTTGCTAAAATCAGTAGTAACCTAAAGAGCAATAGTTTATCAAGGGGTGGATAACATTATTAATTAAATTGTCAAATATCTAGCGTAGTGGTTACAAAATTATTCGTCATAGACGTGTTATTTAGGAAAAAGAGCAGCCTACTGCATAAGTATCTCGCATTTACATAGAGTTCGGGGAAGGGCCGCACCTCAAGGGGTGTGATGTAGACAACCTAACCGAATGCAAACATTATTGGTTGTTTTCACGGCTCGAATCTATAACATATAGATCAGATGGAGACAAATTTACTAAAGGGAACACTTGCAACAAGAAGATCCGATATTTATTTCATGTGGATACTTTAGTTGGATCTTTTATTTTGGTACACATAAATGATTTTTGGAATATTAGTGGTATAAAGAATTTTGCTAAGGTAAATGCCTCCCCTTATCCTCATCTCTCCGGACGCAGGACGACCCTGTTTCAGTTTCAAAGGTTCGACTTAGCGGTGAAAAATAAGCGGGCTGGGCTGAATTTAGACGGGTCAAGATGGATTGAGTCATTAAATGGGTCATCGTTCAACCCAGTCCAAAATATATTTGGGCTAAGATGGATTGGATCAAGATGGGCTAAACAATGAATCATAGCCCAACCCTCCCAACTTGCTCCATCTTGTATAAACAAAGCCTTTTACCTTTTATACACCTATGTATGTTCCCAATTACTTTCTTAGCTTCCTCATAATTTATTCATTCCATGCACGACACTTAATTGCTATATATCTAATTTTAAAATTTTAACTTAGAAACACATATGAATTAATCTTATACTCAACTATTTATGAGCTTTTATAACTTTCTAAAACTAAATAATTATTTAAAAGTGTAAAAGAAAGAAGAAGAAAAGCAAAGAAAGTAGCGGTTGAAATAAAAAAGACGATGTTTCAGAAAATCTTTTGAAGAATATTGTTGTGAATGATACAACCAACGTGGATGCTGACTCAACAGAGGCCCACGTGATTCCACATCAGTCTGTTTTGAGGAGAAGCAAACGCGTGAGGCAGCCTTCAAAGAAGTTAACGGATTTTGTAGTGCAAGGCAAGGGGGGAAAACGTGAAGATGACTGGTGCAAAGTTAGTATAAATAACAGAAAGAATAGTGTATTAGGCAGGCAATTTTGTTAAGTAAAGTCTGTAATTCTCACCCCCTTCTTCTAGTTTCTCATCTCCTTCTTCTATGTCAATTTCCAGTAATTTCCCTTTCATTCATTCAGTTCCTTGTAATTCTTGTTGAGGAATATAACTATCGAGTTAATTGGTTGTGAATTGTGCTGTTTGAATTTTAGTTTGTACTATTGGTGCTTTCATCCAGAGGTCACTCATGGAGGACCAAAAGCTACTCAAGGCTCTAGTCGATGATTCCGTTCAGGAAGTCAAGGATTCAGTGTTTAAGGAACTCTCTGAAATTCGTGGTCTTCTCATGGAGGTTGTTGGTAACAGACTACCGGCAGGACGAGAACCGGCGACAAACACCCTCCGCCACAAGCCAGTGGAATTCGGCCGCTTTTGTGGTGAGAATTCGGAAGCCTGGTTGTTTCAAGCGGAGCACTATTTTGATCATTTTGGAATTGCGGAAGATGAGAAGCTCACTATAGCTTCGTTTCACCTCGATGGCGAAGCTTTAGAATGGTACCGGTGGTTGTTTCGGAATAAGCAGCTAGCGGGATGGGCACATTTTGCAGAGAAAGTACGCATTCGTTTCCTTCCAAAGGGGCTTGAATCGGCTGAGGGAA
The DNA here is from genome assembly GCA_026770625.1 of Nicotiana glauca. Classification (NCBI taxonomy): domain Eukaryota; kingdom Viridiplantae; phylum Streptophyta; class Magnoliopsida; order Solanales; family Solanaceae; genus Nicotiana; species Nicotiana glauca. Next base: position 5,341 of record MU714010.1, on the reverse strand, counting down.
GGCTAGCTAAGCTCCGACAAATGACCACTGTATCGGAGTTGCAGAGTCGCTTTGAGAAGGTGGCAAACGAGACTGATGACATCTCTGATAGGTTCATGGTCCGTCTGTTTATCTCTGGGCTGCGTGATGACATTAAGAACTTGGTTTTGGCCCATCGGCCCACTACGTATGAGGATGCATTAAATTTAGCCCACATCCATGAGCAGCGGATTCTTAGTGAAAAAGGACCATCCCGACCCGCGTTTGCCAACAAAACACCCCCATTATTATCGAACCCTAGCCCGTCATCATTTCACAGAACACCCACAACTCAGGTGTCCACCATGTTGACTCCTCAAACACCCAACCGGCCACCCCTAAAACGATTGACTCATGCTGAACTCCAGAGCCGACGTGAGCGTGGTCTGTGCTACAATTGTGATGAGAAGTATACTGCTGGCCACAAGTGCAAGGTTCCTCCCCAATTGATGCTTCTCACTGATGGATCCGATATTGACCCAACGATGCCGGAATCCTTTGTTTCTGATGATATTTTGGCCGAGGAGCTGCAATGTTTGGAGGTACAGGAGCATTCTGCTATTTCTTACCATGCTCTCGCCGGTGGTAGTTCGGGTACCACTCTCCGTTTTACCGGACAGGTGAATGGATCAGCAGTCAAGGTGATAGTCGATGGTGGCAGCACCCATAATTTTGTTCAAGCAAGGGCCGCAAAATTCCTACAGTTATCGATCACCGAGGTACCCACCTTCTCGGTGGTGGTGGGAAGCGGCCAGCGACTACCCTGCAATAGTGTTGCACGCCAAGTATCATTGTCTGTTCAAGGAAGTGTTCTCGTCTTGGACTTGTATTTGCTGGCCGTTCATGGAGCAGACGTGGTCCTCGGTGTTTCTTGGCTAGCTACCTTGGGGCGGGTGGTGACTGACTATGCTGATCGTCTATTTGAATTCACGCTCAATGGAGCCATTGTCAGTTGGAAGGGTGAGGAGCCAGTGGAAGCACAACCAGTCTAATTGCATAGCTTGAGACGGTATACAGCTACAGATGCCATTTCCTCATATTTTTGTTTACAAGTGGTACCATCAGATGTTCCTACTCCCACTGTTAATCAAATTCCACCAGCACTGTCACCAGCAAATCTGTTGCCCCCTGAACTGCACCAGCTCTTAGATTTATTTTGTGACGTCTTACAGAAGCCTCAGGGGTTGCCGCCTAGCAGGCCATAGGACCATGCGATACATTTGGATCCTGGGGCTGGTCCGATAAATGTTAAACCATATAGGTATCCATACTTTCAGAAACATGTTATGGAACAATTGGTGTCGGATATGCTCAAAGATGGAGTAATAAGGGCGAGTACCAGTTCTTTCTCTTCTCCAGTTCTCCTAGTACGCAAGAAGGATGGAACCTGGAGATTTTGTGTCGATTATCGAGCTCTTAATGCAGTAACTGTAAGGGATAGGTTCCCTATACCGACGATTGATGAGCTTTTTGATGAATTGAATGGTGCGGTTTATTTTTCCAAGCTGGATCTGCTATCTGGGTATCACCAGATCAGGGTACGACCGGAAGATGTGGCCAAGACTGCGTTTCGCACACATGAAGGCCATTACGAGTTCTTAGTAATGCCTTTTGGCCTTTCTAATGCACCCTCCACTTTCCAAGCTACGATGAATGAAATATTTCGTCTGCACCTCCGCAAATTTGTCCTAGTCTTTTTCGACGACATCTTGATCTACAGTCCATCGTGGGAGGCTCATTTGGAACATCTGCGTTCAGTTTTATCCTTGCTCCGTCTACACCAATTGGTTGCCAAGCGAGCTAAGTGTATGTTGGGACAGACCACAGTGGAATATCTTGGGCATGTTCTGTCTAGTAGGGGACTGAGTGTAGATCCCAATAAGATAATCATTATTCAGCAGTGGCCCGTGCCCAAGAATGTCAAGGAGGTACGCAGTTTCCTTGGTCTTGCGGGGTATTACAGGCGCTTTATCCATCACTATGCTGCTATAGCAGGGCCACTGACAGATTTATTAAGGAAGGATGCATTTGTGTGGAGTACCGCCGCGCAAGCTGCTTTTGAAACATTAAAGGCCAAACTTAGTGCTACGCCAGTACTGACCTTGCCAGATTTCTCCAAGGAATTTGAGCTAGAAACAGATGCTTCGGGCCAAGGCATAGGGGCTGTCTTGTCACAAAATGGGCACCCCATCGCTTATTTTAGTCAGAAATTGAGCACTCTAATGCAAAGAGCTTCCACTTATCATCGCGAAATGTATGCCATTACACAAGCAGTAGGAAAATGGCGACAATACTTGCTTGGTAGGAGGTTCACCATTTATACCTATCAGCAGTCCTTGCGGAGCCTGACTAATCAAACCATTCAAACACCGGAGCAGCAGAAGTGGCTTACAAAGTTAGTGGGGTATGATTTTCAGATTGTTTATCGCCCTGGACGACTGAACCAGGCTGCAGATTCTTTATCCCGCGCACCAGAGGCTGCTCTATTCATTATCTCGTCCCAACGTTATGAACTTGAGCATGAACTGCGGACCTTGAATAGAAGTGATCCTGAGCTGCTACACTTGCAAAAGGGACTGGCAGAACTACCTGAGACACTTGATGGATATGCTTTTCGTGATGGCATCTTGTTCTATCGAGGCAGAATAGTGATACCTTCTGCTTCTCCACTACGCCAAGTTCTGTTGGCAGAGTTCCACAACACTGCACTGGGGGGACATGGCGGCATCGCCCGGACATACCATCGTGTAGGGTCGAACTTCTTCTGGAAACACATGCGTAAGGATGTACAAAGTTTTGTTGCTGCTTGTCAGGTTTGCCAGCACATGAAGGACACCACACACTCACCAGCAGGCCTATTGCAGCCTCTTCCCATTCCGGACTTGGCCTTTGAGGACATAGCCATGGATTTTATTACCTGCCTTCCACATGTGAAGGGGAAGTCCACCATCATGACTGTGGTGGATAGGTTGACGAAGTATGGCCATTTCATTCCTCTAAGTTCCACATTTTCAACTCATACAGTCGCACAAGCCTTTATTGTGGATGTCATCCGCCTTCATGGACCACCTAGAACAATTATCTCTGATCGAGATCCACGCTTCCTTCACTCATTCTGGAAGGAACTTAACAGGCAGCAGGGCACAACACTTGCTATGAGTACGGCTTATCACCCTCAGACTGATGGGCAGTCGGAGGCATTGAACAAATGCGTCGAGCAGTACCTACGATGCTTCGTAGCTGATGCTCCTCATCGGTGGGTGGCCATGCTCCCGTGGGCCGAGTATTGGTACAACACTTCTTTTCAGTCTTCAGCTGGTATGACGCCATTCCAGGCCCTCTATGGCAGGAAACCACCTACGATTGCACGATATATTTTGGGGATCAGTACTAATGATTTAGTTGAGGCGTGCATGGTTGACCGAGATGAGGTCATTGAACTTCTTAAGCATAATCTGATGAAGGCTCAAATTCGTATGAAAAAGGTGGCTGACAAACATCGCACGGAACTCACCTTTGTTCCTGATGATTGGGTCTTTGTCAAACTCAAACCATATCGCCAAAATACTGTTCGCAATCACCAACATCCAAAGCTAGGCTGTCGCTATTTTGGTCCCTTCAGAGTGGTCAAACGCATTGGCGAGGTGGCCTATAAGCTCCATCTTCCTGATTCTGCCCGTATACACCCCGTGTTCCATGTCTCAATGCTCAAACGCTGTGTTGGCACACCTGAGTCCCAGATTACGCCCCTTGACTTGTCTAATTTTGCTCAACCAGCTGAGTCCTCGTCACAGAACCTTGAGGACAAGGTTCTTTTCCAGGAGGGGAGTATTGTTGTGAATGATACAACCAACGTGGATGCTGACTCAACAGAGGCCCACGTGATTCCACATCAGTCTGTTTTGGGGAGAAGCAAACGCGTGAGGCAGCCTTCAAAGAAGTTAACGGATTTTGTAGTGCAAGGCAAGGGGGGAAAAACATGAAGATGACTGGTGCAAAGTTAGTATAAATAACAGAAAGAATAGTGTATTAGGCAGGCAATTTTGTTAAGTAAAGTCTGTAATTCTAACCCCGTTCTTCTAGTTTCTCATCTCCTTCTTCTATGTCAATTTCCAGTAATTTCCCTTTTATTCATTCAGTTCCTTGTAATTCTTGTTGAGGAATATAACTATCGAGTTAATTGGTTGTGAATTGTGCTGTTTGAATTTTAGTTTGTACTAAAATTTTTTGTGCAAGGTAAAGGTTTAGATAGTTGACCTTTTTTTTCCTGATGTTAGAATTGTAACAATAAATAATTCATTTAGAAAAGAGCCTTCCGACCATACGAAAATGGAGAAAAACAATCAGACAATTTTCTGTACAAACTTTGATTTATATATATTTATGTAGTTATTATTTTTCTTTACAATGTAACACAAGAAGCCTTACTCTCCACTTAATAAGTACTCCCTCCATTTAAAAAAAAAATATTATTAGTATTTGAGAATCAAAAAATATTTTTAAATAACAAATTAGTATTGAAAATTTGTAAGTTGAAAAATATCTTTTATATTATTTCTCAATAAGTGAATTTCACCACAATTCCATTACAAAATTATTCATATTTACATCAAAACTTAAAAACCTTGATTCTCATTTTTAAACTTCGATACATGACTAATGAAGGGGCAACTAAGTAAATTTCTAGAAAAGCCTTCAGTTGCGTTGAGATCCTTTTGTTTTGGATGAGCTTCATGAATTGAATTTGGGCTACTTCATGGGTCAGAATGGGTTATAAAAAATGTTACGATGATTTGAGCTCAGCCCAAATAGACCCATGAGCTAAAATATTTGTAGCCCAACACATCAATTTCTGAGTGGGTTGGGCGTGTTGGGTAGGTTTGGGCCCGAATTGCCATCCTTGGTTAGACCTATTTCACAAGCACCACCAACCAGTAAGCAACATGACTCAGACTCAGGCTCGGACACCTCAAATATCTACCGTCAAACTTCTCTATAACAACCTTGTTTGTTCTGATATTTTTTGGCTGCTATAATGAGGTGCTGTTATAAATGATATTATAAGATAACATAAAAACGAGTTCCGAATTTTTTTAGCTTTTATAGTGAATGATTGTTATATAAAGATGTTGTTACAAAGATGTCTGATTATATATGCAAAGCCAGGGAGAGGCAGCACGAAGATGCACCTAATTCGACATCTACAAACCAGTGGCGAAACCAATAATTTTATCTAGGGTGTTCAAACTTTAAAGAATAAAAAAAATCGATAAAGGGTGTTTAATATATATATATATATATATATATATATATATATATATAT